>PVJC01017708.1:0-32186 GCA_004026665.1 Murina feae
GCATCGATCAGGCTGGCAGGAGAATGATTAGGAGGTTATCCGGTTGGCAGGCAGAAGCGGTTAGGGGCAATCAGACAGGCAGTCAGGTGATTGGTTGGGAGCCAGTAGTCCCGAATTGTGAGAGATGTCTGACTGCCGGTTTAGGCCCGATCCCTATACCGGCAGTCAGACATCCCCCGAGGGATCCCAGATTGGAGAGAGTTGAGATTGGGCTGAGGGAACTCCAGCCCAGTGCACGAATTTCGTGCACCGGGCCTCTAGTTATTTAATAAAAACCAAGAGTTGGAATTTTTTATAGCCAATAGACATAATTTTAAAATATGACACACATTTCCCCAAGAATCTCTATTAATCATTCGAAGTTGGAAATAAACACAAAAACCTGAAAAAATATTTTTTTTAATGTACTTCTATTGATTTCAGAGAGAAAGGGAGAGGGAAAAAGAGATAGAAACATCAACAATGAAAGAAAGTCATTGTTTGGCTGCCTCCTGCATTACCCACACTGGAGATTGAGTCCTACAACCTGGGCATGTGCCCTGACCAGGGATCGAACCCTGACCTCCTGGTTCATAGGTTGACACTCAACCATTGAGACATGCTGGCTGGGCTGAAAAAATATTTTTTTACATGAAGCTCTAAAAATACTACTATATACAAACAAAACACTTGAAAAAATTAAACTAATACAGTCAAACTCTCAGAATTAAATTTTCATGGCACAGCCCTGCCGGTGGCTCAGTTGGTTGGAACGTCTTCTGGTACATCAAAAAGGTGGTAGGTTTGACCCCAGTTGGGGCTCAGATGGGAGACAACTGATGTTTCTCTCTCTCTTCCTCTCTCTCTCTAAAATCGATTTAAAAAACATATCCTTGGGTGAGGATTAAAAAATAATAAATTCTCATAGCATGAACGTTGGTAGCTACTTCATACACATAAGGTGAAACTTGAGTTCTTAGTTGCTGAAGAGCAACTGTTAACACATCTATTAACATTCAGAATAATTCAGGTGAAAACTAGAGTTAATCTCAAGTCAAAGGACATTTTATTGAATGACACTTATACATACATACATACATACATAATAAATGTCAGCCAAAGTTTTAAGTTATATAAAAGTTCTTTTTTAAAAAGTGTTATATCAAAACATTTCTCTAACATGTTATCTATCAATTATCCCAAGAAAACATTCTATCACAATAACTTGTTTCCTAAAAGTTTCAGGTTGATCTTCACAACTTTGATTAAGATAGTACAATCCCAATATTGTGCAAAAAATGTTCAAAACAAAGGAATGGACAACAATCTATTCTTTGACAAAGAATACCTGAGCATGGTCAGTAAGGACAAATATTTAAAGAAGCTAAAACAGCCCTGACCGGTTTGGCTCAGTGGATGGAGCATCGGCCTGCAGACTGAAAGGTCCCAGGTTCGATTCCCGACAAGGGCATGTACCTTGGTTGTGGGCACATCCCCAGTGGGAAGTGTGCAGGAGGTGGCTGATCGATGTTTCTCTCTCATCAATGTTTCTGACTCTCTGTCCCTCTCCCTTCCTTTCTGTAAAAAATTAGTAAAACATTAAAAAAAATAAAGAAAGAAGCTAAAACAATAAGTATACTATCTTATAATCAGTTAAATTAAACCTGCAGGAAGAACAGTTAATCACCAGTCAGTTCTTCCTGGTGCTGAGATAGTACTAGAACAGTCCGTAAAATTAAAAGTCTTCTGGTTGGGCCAAGGATAAACAGGCAAGCAGATTTCTACAAACCTGTCTTAAACCCATCTAGAAGAAAGAAAAATATCAGGACAGAACATCTACTCAAAATGGAAAACAGCTCATTGGTAGAGCTCTTCAATCGTAAAGCAGAATACAAATTCTCCAGATAAAATCCACTTGGTTGTAATATCTTTTCAGAGATACAAGCTAGTTCCTTAAAAATAAACTCTCAATTCCCTCCTTAAAGAGGTCTTACAAAATTTAATTAGCTAGCATTTACTTAACTGCGAAGAATTTAGCTAACACAAACAAACAACTAATACAACTATAAACTTCATTTTTCAATGTCCAAATTTAATTTCAATAGTTTTCAAAATCTGAAATATTCTTTCTAAGCTCATCTGTATTTTATGCATCTGTAAATAGCACACATATACCTACTTTTCAGTGGATCTGAAAGAGATAAATGTGTTTTAAGTTTTGCAGTCTAAAGACTATATAATTAACTTTTGCAAGAAAGATGATTAGAAAATCTTAGAATATAACTAAATGGAGCCAACAAAATACACTACCTAAAAACAAAGATTCTAATAACCTCTGAACTACCAGAGGCAAAAGCTAAATTCAGTATCTTAACAATTTTCTTCCTCTCCCACCCCATAGCAAACCACCTCCAAGAATCTCCTCTGCCAGAAACAAAATGAAAAAGTGGGAGGGGCAACTTCAAAAACAGAAGCACATTTAAAAAATAACCTAAGTTAATTGCATTTTATCCACAGCTATGTTAAGATAGCTAGTTTGTTATATCTGAAGTAATGTGAATAGACCACAAAGAAATTAAATCTGAACTGTAAGGAAGTTAAGACATTAAAAACCAGTTTTCTACCAATTGTACTACCAATCTTGTCCTAACTTGCCTTCACTTTAATAAACAGGGGGAGAAAGAGCTCATCAAATTCAGAATTTAAATTAATTATTTTTAAAATATGAAATTTAAAATATATTTTTATGTCAAGAATCTTCAAAGGAAGTATTTCAAGTATGTTTCCACACACTTTCAATCCACCAAGCATTAAGTTACTGGATGACAAAATAAAGACAACCCAAATGTTTGAATGGCACCTGAATATAAACTTTAGGCTCTATCTACTACCCTCCCCCTCCCCCAAGCATGTTAAGCAACTCTCTTAATCTGTCTCAGTTTCACAATCTATAAAACAGGAAAAACTACAAGGATGGGTTGTTAATTAAATTAAGAATAAATGCTAGCAAGCTGCTTTGAAGTTACTTTATGCTGTTCTCAGTTCTCCTCCTCAGTAAAATAAATGAGAAAACATCTGGAATTACTATAGATACTAACATCTGCAGTCTCACAGCAGTTAAAAGATGATCTCTATTTACAAGCTTCTAAACCAAAGCTCATTCAACAACCCCAAGATTTCAGGATACAATTGCAAAGAACGTTTTTTAGGTAAATTTCCTTTCAGTCTGAAAAAGACCTAATCTTACCTACATTCTCAAAACAGGCTATTACAAATTGCAGAGCATCTTGAGCAGTCTTGGCACAAAACAATTCTTGGTAAGATGAACAAGCTGTTACTGTTGTTAATGCTATTTTCAGCATTCTAAACTGTCAATAAAGGTAAGCTTCATCACAAATACTCCCTCCAAAAAATACTAGTCCCTACTGAGAATCTAAGTACTTCCTTCTAAGCCATCTGTCCAGGAAAGCTCTATTAAAACACCTAGAATGCAGGTGCTCTCAGTCTAAAGGAGCTATGAATAAACATAAAACATTAAACAATCTACATTTTCCACTTCTAACACTGATAAACTACCTACCCAAGTCTATTCGGATACCCAGGTTGAACACAAAACCCACAGGCAGGTTGGTTAATCAAAGGAGGCTAATACGGTATTTTTTTTCAAAGAAGGAAAATATATAAAATAGCTCAAGGGGGGGGGGGGGTTCAAATAGAAAAAAACAAAGCAGGTTAGGAGGAAATGTAAATTACTCCCTGATGGAAGACTCAATTAAATTTTAAAACGGGAATTTAAATTACTCAGTGAGCTACAAACTCAATTACTCACTGTTCTGCTTACTAGCTACAAACACTATAAAAATATATCTCTAAATCTAATTTGAAAGATACAAAATTAATCTATTATATTCTAGTAAAGAAGGAAGTAGCACAAATTTCAATGAGCAAACAGTAGGATGTCCTAAGAGGCTAAGTCTAATGCTGTAAAAGCAAAGAATAATGAGAATGAATGATTTTGAGAATAAAGGATTAATGGGAAAGTGAACCAAAGAGTTCAAATTCTCCCCTCAACACCATTCTTTCTTCTGCTTAATAGTATACAAAGAATATTCATCGTGACCTAACAAGACTATTTAGAAAACAACTTCTGATTAATGTGTCAAAACTTTTTTCACAACAGCAAAATATTAACCTCAATCCCTAGATGGCAATTTCCTCAACCAAACAAATGACACACATTCTAAATTCCGGCTCTTTCACATCTACTACTAATTATTGAGACTATGAAAATATGGTGAGGTTACCTTAAGGTCTGGGGTAGAGGCAGAATACTACCGCCAGCAAAACTAGAAAGGCAGTTATATTTGGCTCAAGCTTACAAATATTACCTCAAAAAGTTTAAATTCTCTAGGAAAGTAAATCAAATTTACATATTAATCTTTAAAATGTGAAAAAAAAAATATCTCCTGCTCACAGATCTTTAACTACCATATTCACATGTACTACTACAATGTCTACCTGCCCACCTAGAAATACAGAATGTCAAAATACAAATTCATTGTGGTAACAACATCGCTGCAGATGGTCATGTGCTGACAATCCAGTCAGAGTTACAGAATAAAATACTGGAAGTGAGGATAGGTGAAAGCATTCTGGGGGGGAAACTCACTTGCTTTGCATTCATTTTCAACATAAAGACCATTCCAGCCACGATGTAAATGGAAGAAAATTTCTTCATTCTTTAAACATGTATTTACTGTCTTATGTTCTAGGCACTTAATAAATACTTCATAGAATGTTACTTCAAAAAAGTAAATGCATTTTTCCTAAGGAAATGATCCTATCTAGAAAATTTAATCAGAATACAAGAATCCTCTTTAGAAGTGGGTTGTAAGAGAAATGTGACACAAAATAACTGGTTTCTTACTTTTGTCACAAATTACACATTTATTACCACTGACAAGGACTCAATAATCAGTACATTATCCTACTAAATGGATCTTCAAAAATAGGGTTTATCTCCAATATCCACCCCAAACCTGACAAACATTTACTTGATCTATACTTACTTTTCGTAAGTAAGGCGAGGAGGAAGTGTGTGCTGGATACCTATAAAGAGGCACACACAACTCTTTGAAGAATTAATCAGGGAAATTTTTTGATGCCTGTAATTATTAAAATATTTCCAATTTTACTGGCTAACCAAAAACCCTAAAGTTCAAATGCTTGGTCTTCAGCCTACCTTAGTTATTGAAAACAGTTGTGTTTAGGGCATTTTTAAAAAAACAATTTATGTATTTTTTCCCTGTATTTTGCCTCTGGTTCAACGCTTCTATCCACAGAAAAAAATAACTGCCCAAGCCTCCAGCTTCTGAATATAACATCTAGTATGTGCACACACCAAAAAGCTTGAGAGAATGTCCTAGTTTTTATTTAAAAATTTTTCATTTAAAATGAGAATGCCTTTAGCAAAGATTAGACATAAATCAGCTTTTACCTTATTAGGAAATTGCTATTTCAACATTTACCTTAAACCACAACATGGATTTATGGTCTAACCAGTTAGCTTCCTGTCTTTCCCAAACTAGATTAGACTAACATTTTGTAAAGCAAAGGACTACTGCCCCCCATGATCTGTTGCCCAGCTAATACATTTCAAAAGCTTTGTAAGATTCCACAAAGACATAAGGGTTGCTAGCCTTAAAGCTTTAAGGCTTTCCCTAATACTTCATAGCTATTCTATTAAGAGCAGGTGTCCTTAGCTGTTACTATAGTTATATACTAGTGGGAGAATTTCCAAGACCCTCTTAGGGGGCACATGAGGTCAAATGGAGTCTCATAAATAATATTAAAGTGTTACTTATATTTTTTATCCTCATTCTCTCACAAGCATGCATTGGAGTTTTCCAGATTCTACATGTATACTGTAACCAGAGACTGAATGCAAAAGCAGATATAAAAATCCAGCTGTCTCCTATTATGCTAGACAACAGTTGCAAAAATATAAAATAATGCTATTTTCACTAAATTTTGTTTTGAAAAGATAGTTATTTTTATGGAAACTATGGTTTATGTTAACAGGTTATGGATTATTTTTATTTGTAAGTGATTTAATAAATACACATTAAAAATTTTTCCATTTTAATTTCTAGTATAGCAACTATCAATAAATGGGAGCCATACCAACAAAAGCTCTTTGGGTTCTCAGTAATTTTTAAGGGTAAAGGGGTCCTGAGAACAAAAAGTTTGAGAACAGCTACAGTACACAATTACATAACCTAACATAGTGCCTTCCATAGATAAGCTCAAGTTAACTCTGAAATATAATTACTTTTTAGACCCTCTAATCTTGTTGAGTAATATATCGCCTTGGAAAGCATAATTCAGCATGGAGCCTATTTAAGGGGCTTTAGATATTTACGTATTTCGAGTCCTCTTTATAAAGGTGTTCTGACCTATAATATTTCCTATTGTTTGAATAGTGTTTAACATTTTTCACAAAAATTGCCTTGTTCATCCTAACAGCAACCTGTGAAGTATTATCGTTTTTACAGATGACGTCATGAAACTTATGCTTAAAGGAAACAGAACTACTTGTCCAAGGATGTACCGCTAGCTAATAGGGCCTAGGATGTTCATCTTTTGCAATTGCTTGGCTGCTTTAAAGCTGTTTCATCGTAGTGTAATTCCAATGAAGGGCAAGGGCATTACTGTTATTGTCTCAATGCCAAAACAGGAATTATTTTCGCTCGTTAATAAGAACATAATCAGACACAATACATGGTCACATCATAATTCAACAACCAGAGAGAGAGAGAGAGAGAGAGAGAGAGAGAGAGAGAGAGAATTCAAGAGTGTTGGAGGGTAAATACCAGAATATATAATCTTCCAAGATGATGACTTAGTTAAGGACTCACACACAGATAAGGACTCATAGATATACTAATCATTTAATCACTGAAACAACAGGCAGGTAGGAACAAGATCACGCTCCATACAGTAACATTAAATTATATTCATGAATGGATGGACGCCAATAGGTTCAATTTACAGAATGAAATGTGGACAGAAGAAAATCCCCACATAAAGTTAAACTTACTTTATGGGTCTACAAACACAAGCGAGAGGCAAAGTACCACCCTAACCCTGGACAGTTACCCCTCCACGAGGGCTAGGAACTTCCCCTTACCAGCACAAGTCTCTAGTCATGCTCCATTTTAACTTACATTCCTCAAGAAATGCCCACTTTTCTGCGTCTCTTTTCCACGACTGACAAAGGCAAGACTGACTCATAAGAAGCTTATCTGCCACTTGCATGTGCCCAGTGAGGCCATTTTAAAATTTGATGTGATTTCTGTAAAACAACAATAACAAAAAACAGCACAACACAAAAACACAACTGTGCTAACTGTCCTGTAGTTTATTTACAACAGATGAGCAAGAGTAATTGAATCATTCCTCATGAGGTATGCTTTTCCTAGTGTTTACTTTGGCCATTTTTTTTTTCAAATCTCTTTGGGGGGGGGGATTAAAAGTTACAGTTATAGTACCACAGCTATAAGCGACAATTGTAGCTAATGCACCCACAACCAATTCGTAAAGCAATGTGAGTATGGAACAACAAACCGTATTTGTTGTCCCATCCTCAACATGCCTGCAAAAGATGTATTCATATGGAAGAGCTAATGTGTACAAGTTTCTGTACGCTCATAAAAGAATTGCAATACCGCACTTGCGTAAAAATCAAATTAACCGGTTGATCTTTTAAAGGCTTCCAGCAGAAAAAAAATAATAATAATAATCCGACTTTACGAAGGCAAGCAAAGTACCAAACCTCTGAGAGGTCCAGGGAACCGGGGTTGTTTCTATTCCTTACCCTGGAGTGTATGTTTCTTTGTGGCGTCACCTATGTTTTTCTCCAAGGGCGTAACGACCACGGAAGAAGAAACCTGTCAAAAGTGTTCCGGCCGTCGCTCCACCACCTTCCCAGCTAGCGGCAGCCCGTAACGAGAAATGCCACACTGCGAAATCGTACCATCGCTGTGTGCCTCCATTTCTTCAAGTACATTTACGATTTCTGTAGGGCCCCCTTCAAATGTTACCGCGGATCATCTCAAATTTAATAAACAAAGACTCCACCGGCGGCCCCAGGGCCCTACCAGGAAGTAATCAAAGCCGTGCGGCCGGTGCGAGGCGAAGTCGCCCGAACAGACAATGAGGGGGCGCTGGGGTTTCCGACGGGCCGGCAGCGGGGGAGCGTGTGAGCGAGCGCAGACGAGCATGGCAGGAACCGGGTGACCGCGCCACAGCCCGTGACCCCGGGAGCCCCGGCGCGGCCTCAGGCCCCCACGACACCCTCCAGCCGCCGCCCTCCCTCCCCCCAGCCGGCTGCTGCATCGGCCTCCCGAGCTCTTCGGCCCACGGCTTGTTTTCCAACTTCACCCTCCGCGGATGAGGAAAGACTCCGGCCTCGGCCGCCCGGGCGCCGAGCACCGAGCACCTCTCCCGGCTCAGGGCTCCCGCCCGGCACAGACCGGGCCGCCTGCGGGACAAGCGGAGGGAAGCGGGGCTGGGGCAAGCGGCGAAAGGGCCGGGGCGCCCCGAAGCCCAGACAAAGCTGCGCCCCGAGAGCTGCGTGTTCCCGTCCGGCCGAGGACGCGACGCCGCTCGGGCACCTCCACACGTGAGACCGCCCTGTGGGGGCCGGACACCCGCCACTACCGCCCCCGACCCGGCGACCCGGGCGAGCACAGCCCCAAGGCGGGGCGGGGGCGCGAGCCGCGGGCCCGGCTCCCAGTGCGGTGCGTCGCTGCCCCCCACGCGCTCGCGGCCCCAGCGGGCTCCCGCCCCGCGCGGCCTCCCCTTCGCCGGCCCGACCGTCGGGACGCGTAAAACAAAGGAGCCGCGGCCGCTCTGCTCGCCGCGCCCGCCTCACCGCAGACCCTCCCCGGCCCCCGCACCCGCTCGCCCTCATCCCCGCCGAGTCCGCGCGCCGGCCGCCCTCGGCCCCTAGACGGCAGGCCCGGAGGAGCCGGGGCCTCGGGTGCGCGGCGGGGCCGCCTGGGGCCGCACTCACCGCTGCAGCACCACGACGACGGGGAGCCGTTGGGGAACTTGGCTGAGTCCGGAGCGATGCAGACGCTGGAGCTGAGGTGCGGACACTCCATGGCCACGAGGAGAGCGGCGAGGAGGACCGAGGCTCGGGGGTCCTGGCGAGGTGGGGGCGGACGGACTCCGAAGGGAGAGCTCCGTCTGGGGTCGCTCCTCGCTGTGCGCTCGGCCGAAGGCGGCTGCGTCCCGAGCCCTTGCGTCAAAGAAAGCAAAGGCTTCCGGGCGCCGGGTTTTCTCGCCCGCCGTCTCCAGAAGCCCTGCTCCGGAGGACTGGACGCTCCGGGATCCGGGTTCTGCCGCCACCCCTAGGCCGGGGCTTCCGTCTTCCCAGGTCGGCCACGCCCCTCCCCATGGATAGGCCACGCCCCATTGCCCAGCTCCGCCCCCGGCCACTCCGCGGGGTGGGGTCCTGCAGACCCGGAGCTCCCCGGCGGGTGTCCGGGAGTCAAGCTGCGCTCCTAAATGACTTTCCCAACTCCGACGCCCCGGGCGGCCGCGGCTTCCCCGAGCCCCTGGGCTCCAGGAGGAGACACGCCGGTCCCGTCCACGGTGCAAACCGCGGCCAGCGAGCACTCGCACTCACAAGACTGATCCCGCGTGGCGTGCGGTGGTCCTGACTACACCGTGGTAGAAAATCTGGCCATACAAGAAAGTGTGAAAGAGACAAAAAAAAGAAAAAAAGAAAGAAAGTGCGCAGGAGAAAATAAAAACCACTCGGGCCGACAAGCACTGTAGCCCCCATTTTACACAAGACGACACAAGCTCGGATTCAGAGCCTGCCCCCTCCTCAGCAGGCTGCAGAGCAGTATTGAGTGTTCTCCTGGCGACAGGTGCGATGCTGACCAGGTTCTAGGTTCTGAACACGTGGCCTGAGCCAGTCACCTGGGTGCTGCGTGACTGGACTCGCTGGGGCGCCCAGGAATCCCTGTCTTTGGGACTCACCTTGTGCATTACCTCAAGCACGTGGTAGGACTTCCATACCTCATCCTAGTCTGGGCGTTAGAGATGCCTAACCAGGGCTTGCTGAGCGCGAGATCAAGGAATCTAACATTTGTTAAACACCTGCTAGTCTCCCAACCAGGCACTTTACACACACAGCACCTCATTTAAACCTCGCTCCACCCCGCAAGCTGCAGTTAGCACCTCCCGCCCCCCGCTTTTTTTTCCTGCGGGGAGGGGGTGGGGGTGGGGAGACTGAGTCTGCCCGTAATTGGTTAAGGCGTGCGGGGATAGAATCCTGGACTCTGACTTCATTGTCGAGTGGACAGGGAAAGCTGCAAGGGGCCTTTTGAGCAGGCGTTACACCCAGGCGAGCCTGCGATCTCTCTGGGACGCGGCCTGGAGGACCTCTGGAGCTCTTACAAATACTGATTCGAAGTTGGAGCTCCTTGTAAAACCCGGCGCAGGAACAGCAAAGCCAGGAGGGGGGAGGGGGGAGGAGGAGGAGGAGGAGGAGGAGGAGAGGATGTGGCAATCCTGCGGGCAGGACGAGAAGAGGAAGGTCAGGAAATGATTAACCGGGCCGGGCCTGGTAGTGGTTAGAGCAGGGCACCTCCCTGCAGAGCAGGAGCAGCTCAGGGACGCCCTCTCGGTCACTTCCTACGCCTCGCCACCCCACCCCCTCCACCCTCCGGTCCCCCAGCATCATTTGAGTTGTGCCTAAAGGTGTCCACTCACCTGGGACATCTGTGTTGACCCTGTCTGCCAGTAATATTTCCGATTCCTCAGTCAACTTTCCACGTTTTGACTATTGTTCGCTGTCCAAGTTTTGACTGCTGTTACAGAGTAAGCTTTGGTCTTGGGATTTTATGACAGTAAAGAGTTGGGAGCCCTGACTGGTTTGGCTCAGTGGATAGAGCATTGGCCTGCAGACTGAAGGGTCCCAGGTTCGATTCCAGTCAAGGGCATGTACCTTGGTTGTGGGCACATCCCCAGTAGGGGGTGTGCAGGAGGCAGCTGATCAAAGTAACTCTGTCTCTCTCCCTTCCTCTCTGTAAAAAATCAATAAAAAAATATTTTTAAAATCAATAAAATGTAAAAAAAAAAAAGAGTTGGGAAAAGTACAGCTTTAGTCTTCCCAAGCCTTTCTTTTTTTTCTTTTTCATTTGTAAAACTGGGACAATAATACTTATTTGCCAAGGAAGATGTGAGAGTTCGTGTGAATTGCTACCACGTGGTAAATAGCAAGTAAATTATAGCTTTTAAAGTTATAGCAGGTGAGGGAACAATTCTTAGGAGAAGGGATGATAAATAAATCTGACCTATGCTCAACTCTCCAGCCCTCTCCCATCAACTGATTTATTTTTCAAGGTCTGGCGGGACCAACTTCTGTCACCTACCCCCATTTAGTATCCATACCCCCCACATTTAGGCAAGGGGGATGCCCTGACCCATGCCGCCTTTCATGTTGGCATGCAATGTTTCTTTTCCCACCCTCTCAGAGACTCAGTTTCCTTCTTCTCTAGACTTCATCTTAAACATCATTTCCTCAGCGAGGCCTTCCTGACCCTGCCCTACCCCTAGGTTATCTCCAGGTGTGTAATGCCCTTGTCTGCCCCCACACTCTGCCTTTTTAAAAACACTCTTCATGTGTATAATTATTTAATGTCTGTCTTTCCTCTGGACTTCTATAAGGATAGCAAACAAGTCTGTCTGGTTTCCTGTTGTACTCCTAACACAACAGGTCCAATAAATGTGTTCAATAACAAGTGAGTGATCAATTAGCAATGTTTTCCAGGGGCAGGAGTTTAAGAAGTGGCACAATGCATGCCAGGCATTTGCCCCCACCGAGGTGGTCTCTAAATTTCCTTCAGCTTTGAATTTATGATTTTGACATCATCAGGAGTGTGAAAGCACCTTGTAAGGTGTGAACTGCTAAAAAAAATTTTTTTTTAAATAAAGAAAAGAAAGGTTTTCATTAGAATTCTCTCCTCAGCTAGACTAAAAACCTCCGGGGCCCTAACTTAGTCATCTTTGGCTGTGGTAGTCCCCAGAGGGAACGCTATGACTACCAGGCAGTCCCTAGAAGCTGAGCAGAATCAGAGGCCCTCTGGGGCTTCAGCTAGGTTTTCCTAAAGCACAGGGAACTTTCCTGTGTCTCTGAAAGTTTTCATAATAAAATAAATTTTTTTAAAAAAACTTGTGGTGAGTAAATGTGTCAAATGGGGGAAAACCACGGGGCACACTGGGAAATCGGCTTTTTTAGTTCCTTGTTTCTTTGGCAACATTTAACACAACTTTTGCTTTTTTGTTCTTGGCCGGAATCGCTTTGGCACTGAGGTGTTCTGACATACATACCAGTGAGCCCTGATGGTGATGAGCCAGCTCCAGCTCCAGTGCTCCAGTGCTTAGCCTGGGGGTCACCATCCAGCCCTCAGCAGCCACCACACACACACACACACACCAGCCCTCAGTGCACACACATACACACACCAGTCTTCTGCACATGCACACACATGCACCAGCCCTCAGCTGCCATCACACACCAGCCCTCAACACACACACATACACACCAGCCCTCAACACACATATACACACACTAGTCCTCTGCACACACACCAGCCCTCAGCACACACACACACACCAGCCCTCAGCGCGCGTGCACACACACTCCAGTCCTCTGCACACACCAGCCCTCAGTGCACACACATACACACACGCACCAGCCCTCAGCTGCCACCACACACCAGCCCTAAACACACACACATATACACCAGCCCTCAACACACACACACATATACACCAGCCCTCAACACACACACATATACACCAGCCCTCAACACACACACACATATACACCAGCCCTCAGCACACACACACACTCCAGCCCTCAGTGCACACACGCACACAGAGAGTCCTCTGCACACACACACACCAACCCTCATCATGCGCGCACGTGCACACACACACACATGCCCCCATGGAGCAGTTCCTGCCCACAGAGATGAGTTTTAAGTTTATATTTCTCAGAGAAGAACACACAATTTCATCAATACTAACAAATGTTTCTCTTCTAAAGGGGATATATAGATTTATGGGGGCAGGGGTGTTGTCAGGGGTAGGGGGCATATGTTGCCATGGGAACAATGACCAGGAAAGGTCTCAAGGTTGCTGTGCCCTTCCTCTAGCCTTAGACTTGAGACTTATGGCAGAATCGGGAGTCCTGAAGCAAGGATTACAAGCTGGGGGAGACTAGCTGTGACTAACCCCATTCAGGCAAGGCTTATGGGAAGAACCCAGAGAGTGAGGTTAATTATTTACCATGGAGATTTTTCTAGGGGCAAAGCCTCCTAGGGAAATCAAAGTTAGATCAAGAAGAGGCTTGGAGAGAATTCAGAAGGGTGTGAAGGGGTAGTGGGGGAGGGGCCCCAGGAACTTTCATCACCTCATTTAATTTCCCAAGCAGCATTTATCTGATGGTTCTTTGCTTGTTTACTTATTTATCTATTGTCAGTCTCCTCCATGAGAACACAAACCTTGCCAGACCCGTTCCTTGCCTAACTGAAGCTCCTGGAATTCAGCCTAGTCCATGGCAGGCCCTCAGGAACTATCTGTTGAATGACTCAATGAACGAAGGGGCTGCGCGAGGCTTCAGCCAGCCAGCCTCCCTTCTGCACTCAGGAACCACAGCGTGGCATTCTCCCACTTCTGTCCATTCATTATTTTTCTGCCCAAAAGTCTTCAGTGGCTTCCTGTCTCTGGTAAGATAAAATCAGGTGGAACCTCACAGTCACCTGTCCCTGACTTTTGCTAAAATGTTTTTTCTAACTGTTCCTGCAGTGCCTAAAATAGTTCCCTCATGATGGAAAATTTGCTTCTTCACACCTCTGTATCCTCCCCTAGCTCTTTCCCTTCTACCAGGCCAGCTCCTACTCCTTCTCCATGAAGCACACAACCTCCTCAGGGAAGCCCTTCATCACTCACCCAAGCAGACTTCTAAGCTCTCCCTCTCCCCTCCACCTCCATTCTGTCTCTGCAGCGTGTTACATGGTGCTGTCATTTTCTGTCTTCCTTGGAAACAGGAGCTTTTCTTCTTATCTGTGGATCCTAGACACCTAGTTTTATAATTACAGGTGTATTTTTTAAAAGATTATATGGGGGAGTGGGGTGGGAAGAGATAGAAGAGAGCATAAAGGGGATACATAGTGATGGGGGGAAATAAAATAATAAAAAAGATTATATTTGTAGATTAAATGTTGGGAGAGCCGCCTTTGAGCATGATTATGCCAATTATTACATGTAATGGTCCCTTAGGTACTCACAGAAAGGACCTCAACTCTGTAAGAACAAAACTTACATTTATTGGGCTCCAACTAGGTGCCAGATACTGTATCAAGTTGTTTTCATTTTTCCATTAATTCCCACAACAACCCTGACAGGTAGGCATTATCGTCTCCATTTTACTGAGGAAAGAACTAAGGCTCGAAAAGGTTAAATAATTGCACAGATATGCACAATTAGTACCGCGTCTTTCATCAAAGGTGGTAGCATCCCACCCCTCAAATACACTGTTAGCTAGATGGTTTTGCAGTATTATATGGGGGTAGCTGAAGTTCCTGATAAGGAGGATTCTTAGGGACCACAGATCACGGAGGAGCCTTCTGAGTAATAAAGAATCTTTTAGGTGCCATAGTAATCATTATTCATCAACATCTTAATTTGTATTGCTTTTAAGGCTTCTTTATCATTAAAATGCGAACAGCACTTTTATGAAGGAGATAAGAAGGTTCTCTTGTTTAAAGACCCACTTTGCAGATAAAACACTGACCAATTAAAAAAAAAATAGTGTTGCTCTAGCAACAAACAACTTCGACAATGAAGGAGTCACTTCTTTCCCTGGGCGCCCTCTCCCATCTGTAAAATCAGGGGGTTGAACTAAATGGTTTCCAAGGGCCTTTCCGGAGGAGCATTCGGAGATCCTATGCTAGCTTATGGCCACCTAGTAACACTGGCGCAGGCAAGAAGGCTCTTGTACCTTTTGGCAGAGACTGCTAACTGTTCACCCAAAATCTGCTCTCTTTTCCTCCCAGAGGAGAAATCACTCATCTTCCTTGTAGCTAGGTGTAGCCATTCTTAGTCAATGGAGTCTGAGCACAAATCCTAAGGATCAGCCTTGGCTGGCACTGTGGGCAGTTGCCCAAGACAAAAACACCTCAGTGTCCCGTTTTGTTTATCAACACATGGAAGAAAAGAGGGAGATGGATTAGAACAGGCCCGGGAGGAAATGTGGCTTTCAGTCTGTCCTTTCTGTGTTCTCTCTTCAACCATGTGTTCTTCTATTCAACTAATCTTATCTGTGCTCCCAATGCGTGCCAGGCACTGGCGATACAGGGACTCAGCTCTGACTAGTGTGGTTACATGTTTAGAGCATTAGCCTGCTGTCAAGGGATCTCAGATTTGAGTCCTAGTCAAGGGCAAGTACAGGTTCAATCTCTGGCCCCAGTCAGGGCACATGTGGGAGGCAACCAGTTGAAGTGTCTCTCTCACTTTGATCTCTCTTTCCTTCCCTCCCTCCCTCCCTTGCTTCCACTCTCTAAAAATCAATGGGGGGGGGGGGGAACCCTCTGGTGAAGATTAACAACAATAAAAAGATACAGGGACTCAGAGCTTAGTGCTACTTGGGGTCCTCTATGGACATCTCGTTGCCACTATCAAGATGAAAAACATTGCGATACCACTCTTTCCCCCTGAACTTGTCTGTGGCCCGATTGGACATCAGAACCTCTGAGTTTCAAAGCGCTGTCTAGACATGGGGCTCTAAGCCTTTTAATTGTAATGACTTTACATGTAAAGGGCTTGTCTTGGTGCTTGGCATACAAGTACACCCTCAATAAATGTTCGTTTTCTTGAGACCTTGTCAGATAGGATTGATGAGGGAGAGAAAAGATGATGGCCTGAAATCACTGATTCTAGTAGAGCTGGCGCAGAAGGTTAAATTGTTCTCTGAGAGGAATATGGACCTTATCGTTCATTCAACAAATATCTCTGATGCTCAAGGCTCATGGGATATAAAAGTGGGCAACACAAAGTCTCATCTGCAAAAGAATGAGGAAGGGGCAAGAGAAACAGATCAGCAAACAAGCAATGACAACACAGTGTGATAAGTACGAGCAGGGGAAGTACAGGATGTTGCTTAGCCACAAACAAGGGGCAACTAACTCAGGCTGATGGGTGGGGGTGGGGGAAGCATGAGACAGGGCTTCCTGGAGGAAATGACATATGCCCTGAAACTTGATTGATGCCTAAGATTTAACCAGGTAAAGTGGAGTGGGGGGAGGGGACATGGTATCCCAAACAGGGCGAACTGTATCTGCACAGGCTCAGAGGCTCAGAGAGGACCTGATCTTGTCAGTCTGGCCATCGAGTCATGTGCAAGGAGATGAAAAGCTGAGAGGTGAGGTTGGCAAGGCAGGCTGAAGCTGACTCTGTAACAGAGGACTGCCAACACAGGGAGAGCCGGTCCACGGGACCCTGACATCGTTGAGGGTTACACTTTGCCAGGCCTGGGAGGAGGGCTAAGGGGGCGAAGATGCAGAAAGCTAAGAGATAAGACAGAGTAAAGAAAGAAACCAGCAATTATTAAACATCTGTAAGATGTTCAACAGCAGTAGTCACCTGAGCAATGCAAATTAAAACCACAGTGCACACCTACCTGGAAACAAATAAGCAGAAATTAGAAAGCAGATGTGACTCCCCCTCCCTCCGCTCCCCCACAGTCATGACCATGAAATCCCTGAAACTGTGTGCTTGAGGAGCTTACACCCCACTGGGAGGGAGAGGTTCATACATGTCAGGGAGTAGAATTTTGATGGCGTAAAGAATTGTAGGCCCGGATAACCTCCATCTCTGCCTTCCTCTCTTCTTTGCCAACCTTCATCTGACCTGACAGTTCAGCTCTCTGAAATATTCAGCTAATCAGAAGAGGAATTGCTCAAACATCCAGAGCATAGATTCTTACAGCCCCAGACCCTTCTAGGAGGTGCCTGGTGCATTGGAAAGATTCAGGATTTGGGGTGCAGTCAGGCTGGGCCCTGTCTCCGCCACTGGCCACTAGCCTGCTGCGTGACCTTGAGCCAGCAGCCTGACCTCCTGAGCCTCAGTCTATGCAATGGCAATAATAATAGCTGCTTCCAGTGTGGTGACTTGCCTGTTCTGTCTCCCTTCGCCAAATACTTATGCTTGGAAAGAGAGAACAGGGATTCATGTGGTATGATCAGAACCGTTTCCTGAAGTTGCCAACACCCATAATTTATGCACTTACGTAACCAGGCCAAAGGTTCTGAGCATATTTTATAAGTACATCGTCTAGAAAGCACTGCTGCGCCTGACCTGTTATAAAGTGGCAGCAGTGGGTGTGGGGGAAGGTATTTGACACTATTACCATCTAAAGAGCAACAGTGGGAGAGGAGGCAAAGTGCCTTAGAGCCCTTTTGGCCTTTCTCAGTGACCTGTGGAGCAGCGGGGGGCTTTCAGACTGCAAACGGAGGCCAGAAACAGCAAGGCTGCATGGAAGCCCTCTTGCTGAGAGCCCCTGGGGCAGGCATTTCACAGAGGAGGAAGCTGGTCTCAGAGATCCGATGTGCTTGTCCAGGCTCCACAGAGTTCTCTGGGTGGCTCCTGACCCCTTGGTGCTCCTCGCTTGTGGGAGTCTGTGTGCATCCAAGTTTGAGAAGTGTTTGCTTGTGTATCTCCTTTGGCCTGTCCTGATTTTAGGATGCACAAGCTGGTTCTCCTGTGGAAAGAGATGGTACAGAGGGGAAAGCTCTGAGTGCAGCCATCAGTAGAACAAGTCCCTCCATAAATAACCTTCTGACTCAAGCCAGGGAGCCCTGTGAAGGCAGCGGTAGTCCTGAGCAGAGGGCCTGGTGTGCATGAGGCACTCGGGAATTCCGTTAGTCTGGTATAAATAAATGTGCATCAAGGGAGACGTTCAGCCTAAAGCTTACTCTGGATGCTGTTGGCTCTGGAGAGGAAGAATTGGTGGGAGAAGGAGGGAAATTTACTTTTCACTGTACATCCTTTTATTCCTTTTGAATTTGGTACCATTGGTTATGAAAAAGTTATAATTAAAGAAAAAAATTTAAGTCTAATGTGACCTCCCCCCGCCAACCCACCCCCCCGCCCCACTCAGAAAAATGTGTACTGCAGTAGGAGGGAGAGAGGTGGGTCTTTAGAGTTAAACTAACATAACTTTGACTCCCAGCTAATCCTGCCACTTCCTAGCTCTGTGTCCTAAAACAAGCAACCTCCTTTCTCTGAGCCTCAGCATCTAACTACAGTGGGGACAATGATTCTCCATTGGATAGTTGTGAAGGTAAAATGTAATAACATATTAACACCTTGAGAGACTCACCATGTGCCAAGCACTTTCCCGAATGCTTTCTGTCTCTGTGTTAACTCATTTCCTCCTTAAGACAACCCTATTAGAGGGATACTGTTCATTCCCTCCTCCCTATTTTACAGATGAGGAAAATGAGGTGCAGAGAGACTAAGGAACTCAGAGTCTCACAGCCAGGCAGATCACCTCCACTCTGCTGCCTTGAATGTTAGCAGCTCCTTTTCAATAGGGAATTCTTAAAAATATATAAACATTTTCAAGATCCTCCAAAATGTCTTTATAATTGTGGGTTGTTGGATATGGTGACAGGCTAGTGAGGGTAGTGCTGGTTAAGGAATCAGCAAAGCAAAAGTAGGGAGAGTGGGAGAGAGAGGAGAGAGAGTGAGAAGGAGAGAGGCATCAGTTCTAATGCAATTGGAGAATATAGTTGAATTGTAGCATATGTATATTTTTCTTTTTATACTTCATTTCTATTTTTAAAATTCTGAATTATATATTGGAGGAGGGCACCATAAGTTCTTAAGACTTGGGGCCTCTACAAACATTAATAAGGTGAAGCAAACTTTTTAAAAAATATATTTTATTGATTTTTTTACAGAGAGGAAGGGAGAGGGATAGAGAGTTAGAAACATGGATGAGAGAGAAACATAGATCAGCTGCCTCCTGCACACTCCCTACTGGGGATGTGCCCGCAACCAAGGTATATGCCCTTGACCAGAATTGAACCTGGGACCCTCTGTCTGCAGGCCGATGCTCTATCCACTTAGCCAAACCAGTTAGAGCTGAAGCAAACTTTTAGGCAGGTGCTTCCCCAACACCCCTCCCGTGGGTCCTGGGCTGAGTCATCTCCTGCTTACATTGCAGATTCTGCCTGTGATATTGATAGTAGGTGTTTTTATGGTTTACATCTAATATTAACTTATCTGTGATCATTTATCTCTTTTTCTTCTAATTCAATTTTTTAAAGTTCCAATGAATTGAACACCCAGGCAATTGGGCTCTCAATTTCTATTGCACTTGGAAGAAAAATAGGGAGTAACCTCAAAAATTAAAACTGGAACTGCCTGGTGACCCAGAAATTCCACTTCTGGGAATGTATCTTAAGAAACCCAAAACACTAATTTGAAAGAATATATCTGCACCCCTATGTTCATTGCAGTGTTATTTACAAAAACCGAGATTTGGAAGCAGCCCAAGTGTCCATCAGTAGATGAGTGGATAAAAAAGCCATGGTACATTTACACAATGGACTACTAGGACTATTCAGCCATAAAAAAGAAGGAAAGCTTACCTTTTGCAACAGCCTGGGTGGCCCTGGAGGGCATTATGCTAAGTGAAAGTAGCCAGTCAAAGAAAGACAAGTACAATACGATTTCACTTATATGTGGAATCTAATGAAAAAAATAAACGAACAAACAAAATAGAAACAGACTCATAGATAGGGAACAGACTGACAGCTGTCAGAGGAGTGGGTTGTGGGGCTGGGGGGAAAGGTGAAGGGATTAAGCAAAAAAAGTAAACAAAAAGTCATAGACACAGACAACAGTATGGTGATAATTGGATGGAAAGGGGGGTAGGGAAGATAGAAGGGGATAAAGGGGTGATAAATGGTGACGGAAGGCAACTTGACTTTGGGTGGTGAAAACACAATACAATATATAGATGATATAGAATTGTACACCTGAAACCTATATAATTTTATTAACCAACGCCACCCCAATAGATTCAATAAAACAGTAAAAAAAAAAGAAAAGAAAAGAAAATCACAATTCCAATGAATTGAACACCCAGACAATTGGGTGTTCATTACACCCAATTTCATTACATTTATTAATTTCATTACATTTTTATTGGAAGAAAAAAATTAATCTGTGTGTGCTTCCTTAAAAAAACTTTCAAAGTCAGAAATGAGTCTGAATTTGTGAGGGGTGAGGGCCCTTACTTTGCTTTGTCGGAGTTGAAAAGCCTTCTTCACCATGCCCCAGCTGTGTTTCCTTTCCATTTCCCCTGCCCACGTCCCTAGGACCCTTTCCTATTACCCTCCCCCTCCGCCCCCAGCAATCAGGCTACCCCCTCCTCTGAGCCCCACCCAAAGGCCTTGAAGGAGGCTGTGCTCAGCCTGTGCTAAGACAGGGAACTCCTACTGCTAGAACCAATCCTCCTCTTCATGCCCCTCCCCTCAGTGCTCAGCCTGGCAGTGGGCATTGGCCAAAGAAAGGAGGAACCATAAAAAGGCCCATCGCCACCTCCCACCTCTCATTCTTACTGCAAACTTGCATCACCTCTTCCTGCCTATGCTCTTATCAGAAGCTTTCAACAACTCCCCCGCTACTCCTAGAAGCAAACCTGGACCCTCCCCTGGCATGGCATCAAGGCTCCCCTACATTTGGTCCTGACCCATCTGCCAGCCTTGCTTCTCTCCACACCCCCACAGGGGCCTGACTGCTGAGCAGATCCTGAATGCTCTGGCCCTAGCTTCTCCCTCAAGCTGTTTCCTCTGCTCCATTCACTCTAACCTGTGGCAGTCCTTCCCTTTACTAAGGCCTACCACGAAGCCCATCACCTTGAAAAATTCTTCCCAGCACCCATCTCATTCATATTTTCTCTTTCCCTCACTCCTCCCCTCTTCCCTCCCTCTCTCCTCTCCTCTCTTCCATGCCTCTCTCTCACACACTCAGTGTGACTTGATCTCCTTCCTCTATCCACGTTCCCTTGGGCCTCTGCCTGTGCCTTAGAAATAGCACTTACGTCAGTCTGCTTTGGAATAGAAGTCATGTTTGCCTCGCCTCCCAGGTAAAAACAGCATCCCTAGAATTCGAGAGCTACTCATTCCTCATTCCCATCTGCACATCTATCATAGCACCGGCCCCAGGGCTGTGCACATAATAGGTTCTCAATACACGGTTGGCCCTCGAGTACAATGACTTAAGGGACAGAGCCTCGGCTTTGGCAGTGGACACAACTGAATTTGAGTGCCCACCGCTTTCAATAAGTGTGTGACCTCAGACAAATCACCTGCTCTCTCTCTCTGAACTTCTTAGGTCCAAAAACTATAACATGTGGGTTATAACAGTGCCTACCCATTGGATGGTGAGGAATGATTGAGATAATGTGTGTAGAACATGTAACTCCTGTTACATGTTCTACACACATAACGTAGGTTCCTAATAAACACGAGTCACCAACTTCATCTTACAAACACTTTTAAAGTGCTGGACCCCGTGGAGTGGATATCTGGGGGAAAGGCTATGAGAACATTAGCATTGGAAGACAAAGATGACCTCCTTTCCACCTGGGCCTGCCTTCAAAAGGGATGGCAAAGATTGCAAGGATTTTTACGAAAAAAGGCACAAAACTGGCGCCTTGCAGGATGTGGGCCACACCCTCCCCAACTAAAGAGGTCAGACACTGCCCAGGAACTCAGCTCCTCCGATATCATGTGTGATATAACAGCACCTACTAGAGACTCTCCATACCTTAATATGAGTCTGTGTGATTGGAGACTGGGAAAAAAGCAGCTTGGGGCATGGGCATGGAGAAATGGCCTTTTCAAAGGAATTGGCCAGTGTGTCTCTGGCATTTGCGGGGGCGGGGGGGAGCAGTGAGGGAAACAGAGGCCCAATAGGACAGGATCCGGAGGGCCCTCCTATTATGGAGACACTCACACCTTCTGATCTTTCATTGGTTTATAGGAGCAGCCATCCTACAAACGGGGGATGGGGGACAGGGTATAGTATGGGGTCGAGAAGGACAGGTGAGAACAAAGCAGTATCCCCTGTTTGGCAGCTCTGGTTCTCAGTGCACATTATTAAATGATGATTTTGATACATTTCAGTCTCGTGAGAATTTGGACAGAATCAGCTTTTCTCAGGGCTGAGCTCCCTTGAATAAGCGGATCTACTTTCTGTGCAGCATCCCCATCAGCCTGTGCAATACCTAGGTCCCTGTGAGGGGGCAGCAACCCCCTGTTGTGGGGTTGTGGGTGGTGGTGATACTAATTTGCAGAGTGAGAAGATATGAATACCACGCGGCAGCCTGTCCCTCGGGAGACAGGATCCTGTACTAGGGTCTTAACATTTCAATGGCTTTTAGGGATCACCTCGTCCACCCCACTCTTCTCTAGATGAAAAAACTGAGACTCAAAGAGATCAAGTCAGTTCACAATGTACACTTTAAATATCATATATAAGCTAAAAATTAAAATGAAAATTAATTTTAAAAGAGGTCAAGCCAGAAGGAGAACCCAGGTCTCCTCATCTTCAGTTCAGAGATTTTAATCTTATTTCTGTATGATAGCCCCATAAAGACACTTTAATATGGGCTGATGCAAGTGTTTCCACATGATTGAAAATTATATATCTGGATTTGACTCGAAAGTGTGAATCTTACTTGTTCTAATCTTATATTAAAGTCCCAACTTACTCTTTGCCTGACTTGTAGCTTCTCATTCTTTGGGGGTGGGGGTTGGGGAGTGTGGTAAGAGGGAAAGGGTGGGACTTGTGCAAACTATATCTAGATTCACACTCTGATAAAACCTTGGGGTGGAGTTGGGGAAGTCCAAGGCATGAGAGTTTTGGCTTAATCAGCCTGATTTTTTTTTTTTTTTTAGTGTTGAGTAGAAGACAGGCAGGCATTCTCTCCTTCTTCCCTAAAAGATACCCAGCCTCTTTAAGTTCAAAGAAGTAGGTATGCCATGAGATATACCCTGGGAGGTAGTAGCTAGCACCTCTCCTAGTGGTGAAAAACTGACAGTAGCTCATGTTGACTCAAAAAGAGCACAGCCCCAGTGGGGGGCTGAGTTGGTTGGAGCATCGTCTTGAACACCGAAAAGGTTGTGGGTTTAATTCCTAGGTTGCAGGTCCAGTCCCCCATCAGGGCATGTATGAGAGGCAACCAATCGATGTTTCTCTTACACATTGATGTTTCTCTCTCTCCCTCCCTCCCTCCCTCCCTCCCTCCCTCTCCAAAGAGAAAAAAATCAATAAACATATGCTTGGGTGAGGATAAAACAAACAAACAAAAAAACACAAGTACATGAAACTAGGGGATGACAAAAGGAAGGGGGATATCTAAAGGACTAATGAAACATTCATTCACTCTTTCAAGAGATCTTTCACTGCACACTTAATTAAATCAGGTACACTTCAAAGCGCTAGGAAAATCAGTCCCAGAAGGGTACAGAGCACCATGCAAGTAATCCTGAAGAGGAAAACTCCAAGTCGTGGACAGACTCCAGTTAAATGGAAAGTGAGGTTAAAGTAGGACAGTGGGAGGAATGGGATCTTAAAAAATCTAGTCAGAAATGTAAAGAGGATAACATCTACACAGATAGCATTTTTTAAAACATGAAAGAAAGGAGCCAGAGGCAGATCACATTGGCATTCTAGAGTAAACCCAAGTGTTTGCATTGAATGCTGGGATGATTCAATCGCTCAGCAAGTACTGACTGAGCAACTATTTCTCTGGCCCACAGCAGGCTCTTTGCTGTTCCTCGCCCTCACCAGGCACACTCCCCACCTTGCCTTTAATCCATCAGTGTCCTCTCTGTTTGAGGGCTCCCCCCTCCAAAACAATAGCACCATTTAGAAAACCATAAACAAGCTGAAAGTACTGTGACAGGAGAATGAAAAATATCCTAGTGAGGACCCTAAGTCATCTTCATACACCAGTGCCAGGCACATAGTAGGCATTTTGGAGTTGTTGATGAATGAATGAATGAATATCATTGCTAGGCAATGAGAAGGCCACATTTGTATAATAAGAAATGCTACCATGATTACACTTTTGTAAAAGTTCATTTAAAGTTGTTTTAAAAATCCATTGGAAAATACAAACAGGGTTGAATGATGGAATTATGGAATTTTCTTTACTTTCCCCATTTTGTGTACTATAGCAACATTTTTTAATAATGAAATTATGCTAGTATTTTGGCCCATCCCTACCCTGCTTGCTCCCCAAAAGAGAATGATGAGACTAATTTACTCCCTAATTTTGTGCCATGTAAAGACTGAGAAAACATGCCCTGAATTTCATAATGAAACCAGATAAAATTTATTGCCACATTATTTTGATGTGTTTGGTGACAGGCATGATCATTGTGTAGCCGGGCATAAATAATAGCTCCCATAAAACACTTTGATTAGTGTTAACTTGAAATAGCCAAACTGAGCCTTTTGTTGGAGTATTGGGGGAGGGGAGGCAGGAACTGGACCGAGGAGGATATGACTGTTGGCTTTATGAGTTACCCCACTTTCCTGGCAGATGATGCCAGGACCTGGGAGCTCTGAGGACCTCAGCTGACAGATGTTTTAGCCTCCGAGTGTTGGCAGCAGAGCAGGGCAGTACCTGGGGCTTTCGGTCTTTACAAGGAGCTTTTCACCCCGCCAGGAGTGTCACTACCATCCCAAACTCTCCTTTCCCTCCAGGGTGAGCCTTCCAGATATGAGGATGCCAATGAGGATACTGTCTATAATGTCATCAATAAATATTTATTTGGGCAGCAGAACCATTGCTTTTTAGAGGGCTAGAGGGACATGTTCATCCGTTCATACGACAAATACTTACTGAGAACCTGCAGAGCACCAACCAAAAGCAAGGTCCTATATGTACATGGTATCATCTCTTGCTTTTATCAACACCATGTGGATGTTATTGTCCCCTGTTACATAGATAACGAAACAGGCTCAGAAAGGTTAAGGAACTAGACCGAGGTCAGACATTTAAGAAAGTGATGGGAATTGGTTGGAGAGGGATGTAGAGAGGGAAGAAGGAGGGACCCAGGCTGACTTCTGTCAGACGTGGATAGCCGTTCTCTCCACACTTCTCTCTGGGACAAAGCCGAGGTTTCCAGACTTGGTGTTTAAAGGCTGTATGATTATCAATGACCACTCTGGGTCTCAGTCTCCTTGTTTATAAAAATAAAGTGCTTGAGAAGTATATTTTTCAAGTGTCTTTCCAGTGCTGGGTTCTTTTCACAGTGTTTCCACTTCTTGTGTTTGTAAAAGCTCTGCTGAACGATTCTCTGGCCACCAGTGTAGAGCAACCTTCAGGTCTCGCCTGAGATCGCCCCCTAGAGGATATCGGTGGTGCTGCAGGAGCCTTGGCTCCCTGGGAGAATACACACAGCAGACAAAACCAACATAATCACTTGGTAGAAGCCAACTTTAATTACCTCTTTGCTTTAAAAAAATAGATTTAGAAAACATTCTCACAGCCCTTCCCACGCTCACCACACCAAGGCTGCTGGAACATTTAATGATGGGGAGCATTTGTAGCCTGAACTACTGGTTCTATGAGTCATTTTAAGATTGGATTATATTTTACTTCCTACACCTCAGTTTCTTTTAGGCCTCTTAATGATTCAGTCCTGACTTTGTAGGGCCGCCGGACAGTGATTCTAAAACAGCATATTTGTCTCTACTTCTTTATTTTTATTACAATAGTTAATTTTTGGTTAGGTAATATATGCACATGGTAAACATTCACAAGTCACTACAGAGTTTTCAGTAATTATCATGTGACCCAGCAATTCCACTCCTGGGTATATACCCTCCCCCCCAATTGAAAACAGACATGCAAACAAAAAGACATGAATTTTCATAGTGGCACTGTTCAGAATAGCCCCGAAGTGGAAAACAACTAAAATGTCACCAACTGGCAAGAGATAAAATGTGGTTTATCCAAACAATGGAATATTATTCGGTCATAAAAAAGGAATGAATTCCTGATATATGCCACTGCTTGGATGGACCTTGAAAACATTATGCTAATTAAAAGAAGCTCGACACAAAAGGCCACATGTTATATTATTCCATTTGTATGACATATTCAGAAGAAGTAACTCAATAGAGAGTTTCTCATCTGTAAATTAGTGGTTCCTAGAGTCTGGGAGAAAGGAGGGCAATGAGAAGTGACTGCTAGTGAGTATGAAGTCTCCTTCTGGGGTGATAGAAATGTTCTAGGACTAGATAGTGGTAGTGGTGCACAGCATCGTGAATGTAGTAAATGTCACTGAATCAAGCACTTGAAAAGGTAAATGTTATGTTATGTCTATTTTACCACAATACAAATAAAGAAAGGAGGTTCATAAAAACTAAGTTCCTCTTTCTCTAGGTCCCCTTCCTGAAGACAAAACCAATGCCAGCTCTCTTCTCTGTCCTTCCAGATATTATTGTATGTATGTGCATGTGTATAGTGTTCATCTATTATATATATGCTTATGTTATGTATAGTATATATGTGCATATATGTGAAAAATGTATATTTCATTTTCTCTCTTTTTTTGCACACAGATGGTCACACCATTCTGTAACTTGCTTTTTTCATTTAAATGGGTTCATCTTTTTAATGGATTTTGATCTTTCCAAAATGATATGTGAAAAGTATCATCTCATTACAGTTACTGTTTTTATTTACTTTCTGATGAATGAGATTGAACATCTTTTTATGTATTTCAGACCTTTTTGTACTTTCTTATCTGTGAATTTTCTTTTCATATACTTTGCCCATTTTTATGTGAGGTTGTTTTTTTTTGTGTTTTGTTTTATTTTTGGTTTATAGGTGCTCTTTATAAATTAATATTCTTAGTTCTCTGTGATATGAATTCCAAATATGTTATCCAATTGTCTTTGACCCCTCCCCCCTAACATCTGTGTAACCAGAAGCATTAATTGTCCCCGTTTGAATTACCCAGCATGGTTCCAGTTTTCCTGACTGGATCTCGACTGATACATTTGGGTGTTATTTTTCCTTACTATTCATTTGTAAGAACTCTTTGAATATTAAAGAAATTGGCCAATTATCTATCATATGTTACAATTATTTTTATTAGTTTGTTTTTGCCCTTGTTTATGCTTATTCTTATTCAGACCTTTAACATTTTTATATACTCAAATTTATCAATGTTTGCCATTATAGTTTCCGTATTTCTTTTAAAAAATGTTTTCTTTATTTTACTTTTTTTCCATCACCATTTATTCTCCCTATACCTTCTTCCAGCTCCACTTCCCCCTAATCACCAGACTATTGCCCATGTCCATGAGTTCTTTCTTTTCATTTTTTTCCCTTTTGCTCCATCCCGCCACCCCTCCCCAACCAGAGCTGTCTGTCTGCTCTCTATCTATGACTCTATCTCTATTTCGCTTATTAGTTCAGTTTGTTCATCAAATTCTACATATAAGTGAATGACACTTATCTTATGGTACTTATCTTTCTCTGACTGGCTGAATTCAATAGAGTTTCCATATTTCATGGCCTGCTTAGATAGGCCTTGTACATTCCAAAGTTATGAACACATTCACCTGTATTTTCTTGATAATACTTTCATGTTTTACATTGAGTTTTTTATTTATCTGGAATTTATTTTGGAGTAAGGAGTGAGGTAGCAGTATAATTTAAATGGTTTTCCCAAATGCAAAATGATGTTTAGTCGTTGTCTCAATAGTATTTATTGAATAGCTCTTCCTTTCTCCTTTAAGATGTCAATTTATTAAGTATTACATTCACATGTATACTTGGGCCTATTTCTGGACTTTTTTTTTCTACTGGCCTATCTGTCTATTTATAAGTCAGTTATACTTTATTTAACCAGAAATCAGCATTTGATTTTAGAAACCCGTTCATTTAAATACCTCTACCATTGAAGTAAGTAACTCTTGGAAGTGAAAACATAAGAAAGGGAGGTGGAGTCCTTTCATGTCTGAGAAGTCAGAGGCCGATTTAAAAGGATACATTGAAAAAGGAATCTCTTAAACCGAGGCTTCCTGAATAATTGTTGGTTGATAAAGTAAATACATTTTAAATGTCTGATTTCAACCAAAAGTTATGGGTTTTGTTTGTTTGTTTGTTTGTTTATGTATTTTCTGGGAGATTTCATGAATTCTATCTTCCAACTCTTTTTACTGAGCTGTCTCTTCTGCTATCATTAAAAAAAAAAATTCCAGGAGTTTCCTTGTTGTTTTCCAAAGCTCCTTTTTAAAAATAGCACCTGTTCTTGTTTCATGGATATATTACTTTCTCTTCTCTTTTCTGTCTGCTTTTATATTCTCTGAGTTCATCATTTTGTTTGCTTTATCTTTTATCTTTTAAATTAGAGATTTTCCTCAGTTATATATATGATTTTGGTTCTTTATCCTTAAGTGTGAAGCATGAAAAAGCCCATTGGAAAGTGGGGGGCGGGGAGAGGGAGAAAGAGAATAGGGTTATTGATTAAAAGGCTTCAGGCAGGATAACTAGGCAGAGACCTCACTGTTTATTTAGGTGACCTTCAACTGT
Source organism: Murina feae (assembly GCA_004026665.1). Classification (NCBI taxonomy): domain Eukaryota; kingdom Metazoa; phylum Chordata; class Mammalia; order Chiroptera; family Vespertilionidae; genus Murina; species Murina feae. The sequence continues at coordinate 28,700 of PVJC01017708.1, forward strand.
CAATCTCTTAAGCCCTTTTTTCTTGGGCAATTTTCTCCTGAAAAGAAACCTCCAGTCTCTTGTCTAGTGGGTACGTATCTGGCTGCCTGCTCCTTAGGAGTTGAGCTAGGGAAGAAACTGGGGGGTGGGGAGGTGGTGCTGGCAACACAGGGACACTACAAAATGGGGAAATTTGGGGAGGGGGGAGGGATTTGACATTTGATTTCTCAAAAAAGCATCAAAGTACTACTATGTCAAAAATCTATGTTCAAGACCAGTGAGTTTGCTGGGTAAGTCCGCTGGATACACGAGGTATCACTATATTAATAACTATTGACGTAAGTGTGTGTTTGAAGTATAGACACAGCTTGTACCCTTCACAGTTCAGTGGTCTCTGGCCACTGCAATGCTACCACTTGCGTCTAAACACTGTACAGAACCCATATGTGTGTGTTGGCGGGAAGTGGGGAGATGCTTGAGGGGGAGCCCTTTGGGAAATAATTTCATTCACAGGAATCCTAGTCTACTTCCCTATAGCCTTTAGGATTTTGTGCTGATTAAGACCATTTTGGTGGCCTGTCTGGCCTCCCTAAAAAGCTCTCAATTGTTCCTTCTTCCCTTTTAACTGGGGATCAGATGTGTGGGAAGGGTTTGCTTTGAAATGTTTTTGTGCCAGCAAGAAGGCTCAGCTTCAAACACAACATGGACTTGTTTTAGTGCTCTGTTCTCCAGCTTCCAAAGGGAAGATCTTTTATAAACTTGCTAAATTCTCTGTGAGCTTGTGTTCATCAAGCGCCACTGTTGGCAAAGTATTTTGCAGGTGACATAGCCATCATTTTAAAACAGGAAGTTAGCTTTTCATCCTTAGTCTGAAATCAAGTGCTTCAGAAAATAAAGTCTTCAGCCTGAGAATCTAACAAGACAAAAGTCACAACAGGAAGTTAGGAGGCTCTGGCTTTGCCTCCCCACTCACAGCGTGTTCATTCATTCGTCCATCTCTTAAATACCCCGATTTGTGCACCGCCTCCTTTAACACTGCAGTCTACACCAACCAAATGAGCTGCACAGTCAAAATGCAAGGCTCTGTTAATACACACCTCCCAGGCGCAAACACGGGGAAAGACGCTTTCTCTTCACTGCTGTAAAATAGTCGTGTGAATGAACCACAATTCATTTATTCATTCCCCTGCTGATTCACGACTTTGGGCTGGTTCCAGTTTTTCCTATTACTGACAGCACTGCAGGAAACAACCTGGCACATCCCTCCTGTTGCCTATGTGCAAGTTTCACTAAGGCAGCCGTTCTCGAAGTATGATCTAAGGACTCATGGGGGTCCCTGAGGTCAATTTAGGCACACGTCCATCTTTAATGTTTTGTGTTTGTTTTTGTTTTTTTTTTTTTAATTTTATTGATTTTTTACAGAGAGGAAGTGAGAGTTAGAAACAACGATGAGAGAGAAACATCGATCAGCTGCCTCCTGCACACCTCCTACTGGGAATGTGCCCGCAATCAAGGTACATGCCCTTGACCAGAATTGAACCTGGGACCCTCTGTCTGCAGGCCGATGCTCTATCTACCGAGCCAAACCAGTTAGGGCACATGTCCATCTTTAAATGGTAGATCTCATAACTACTGAGAATTAAATTCAGATTTATTAAAAAATTTTTTTGATTTATTATTATTTTTTATTTTGTTAGAGAGAGTAGAAGGGAGAGGAGAGGTAGAGAGATTGGTTGTCTCCGGCTCCTACCTGACCGGGACCGGGGTTCTAACCTGCAACCCAGGTACATGCCCTTGGCTGGGAATCGAACCCGTGATTCTCTGGTCCATTGGCCTATACTCTGGGGCCAGATTGATATTATTTATATAGAACCCCACCCCCCAAAAAACAGCACAATTAAAGTATAGGTAGCTCAGGAATGCATACATATTTACTGACACTGAAAACAAAAAACAGAAGGCAATGCTAAGCTGAAATATAGGATGGTCAATACCTTTCATGAGGAGGCGGGGGCATCGATAGGAGGAGGCAGGTTGGATTAGTTCTTGGGCAGGGTGTTTTGTAAGGAAGGAAGAACCTTTTCTCTAGACTTTAATGTTCTCTCAGCAGGTCTCAAGTAAATTGACAGGAGACAGCCATTGCTGGCGCTGGCGGCATGGCTCAGTGGATGGAGTGTCAGGGGCATATGCCTGAGCTGCGGGCTCGATCCCCAATAGGGGGTGTGTAGGAGGCCGCTGAATGATGATTCTCATCATTGATGTTTCTCTCTCTCTTCCTCTCCCTTCCTCTCTGAAATCAATAAAAATATATTTTTAAAAAATTGACATGAGACAGATAAACAAAAGAAAAAGAACCAAATTTAATTACAAAGGTATGTATGGGGGACTCCACATACATGAGAGAGTCAAAGAGCCTACATACATGAGAGGTTCAGAGACAGAAATGGAAAATGAGGAGTATGACATGCTGAGCTTTAGAAGGCCATTGCAGAAAGATAAGAGCAGATGTTCCGTAATTAATTATTTGCTCACAGATATAGGTCAAAAGAAGTAACTTCTGATGGTAAGGCTTATGACGGGCAAGGTCCCTAATCTAAGTTCTTTAAGGACAGGTGAACGTTTCCGATAAGCTCTCAGGGTCATGTCTGCCTTTAGCTCAGAATAATCCACATACTCAGAGCACATCTTGGGGTGACTCACTCTGAATCCCTATAGTTTATTATGGTGTTTTATAATTTACAGATAGGCTGCAGTTTTCGTTTACATATATTACACGCTGTGTAAATATTTTATTTACTAAAATATAAGGAAGGCACCATTTCAGGGGCTCCCAGTCTGCTGCTGAGGTCTGAGTGGAAATCACACTCCCCTTGCCTCTGGGTTTCAACCAACTGAGGAAGAGATGCGGAGCGAAAAGGCTTGGCTTTGTTGCTGCCAAAGCTGGATTTGAGAAAGTGGAGGCAGATGGTTTTCTTCTCCTTTCTCACTGGACCCAAGTGGTCAGGTGCAGACTAGAGGGCCCCTGCTGACCAGGTGGCAGGGCCCACTTGGTGGAGGAGGAGGCAGGAGAGAAGCCGCTGAAGGGACAAGGAGGGAGGGGGCTTTCCTTTCTGAGGAGTGGAGTGCAGTCCCCTGGATGAGACACATGCAAACTCCTTCCCTGATGAGTCCCTGGGTGCAGAGCAGGAGGTGACAAATGCTATATGAGGGCCAGCAGCAAGTGAGCTGTGCCAGGCCGAGCTGTTTGCAGGTAACAGTGGGATGGAAGGCTTCTCAGAGGAGGCCACAAATACTTTGCCTCCAAGTGAAAGATGGTTGGGATCTGGGCCAGTAAGGGGAAATGGTATTAATCCAGTGGCTGAAGCAGTAGGACCAGGCAAGGGGCTGAGGTCTCAGTTGGGGTTTCTGTGAGCCCCATGGGATAGAACTGGCCTTTTTGTGGTCACTTAAGGGTGTGTCACCTGAAAGCATTGCAGCAGGGGGGTCACCAGGCTGGGCGAGTGAGGCA
>PVJC01017709.1:0-32219 GCA_004026665.1 Murina feae
TATCCACTGAGTCAAACAGGCTAGGGCCATCTTTCCTATTTTAGAAACATAATGAAAATGTACTAAAACACTCATTAGAAAATCAGGGCCTCTGAACGGGAAGGGGCCTGGGAACCGCATGTGGGAAGGGGTGAATGGGAGTGCATGTTAGCACTTCCTTCGCTGTGTGCCGTTCTTGAATGATGATGCATAAACAGAAACAGGACAGGAAGAGGGTCCGAGTAGAAAGGGAAGTGAAAAAGCAGAGCAGCATCGCAGAGAGGGAAGAAGAAAGCATCAATTCATTAATCTAATGTGTTTTTCATGGTGCAGGAGGTGGGGGAGGGGGAGACTATAAAGAAAGACTCCTTGATTGCGGGTCACTCTGAGAAAATACAATCAATAGGGAATCTCAGAATGAGTGGAGCGGAGCGATGCGAAGGTGAATTTAGCCCCTGGGAAAGGAGAGCATATGCCAGGCCAGGCACTGCAGCCCTTCCAGGTCATGATCTGAATACAACCACCTGGCTGTGATGTTACCTCTCATCTTTTCTTTTCTGACACCTAAGATGGGCTGGAAGCAAAGAGAAGCAAGGACCCCCCGGTGTCTGGAATCACATAAAAGCAAAGTTGTAATGACCTCTTTGGCTCCTTTTTTTCCTCCCCGGAAACTATCATTAGACATTAAGTTCATGGGTTGGTATCACTCTAGCAGGTGTTTAATAGACCCTTATGGCATGGAGTCCCTTGCTATCTTATCTCATTTTATTAATTATACTTTGAGATTACAGAGGGTCAGGAGGCAGAGGAGGAGCCAGCATCCAATTTCAGGGAATAGTAGCGATCTGGAGATGGGCAAGATGATGATAAAAAATCAATTCGGTCGTCCACTGCAATGCACAAATGGCTCCAGGGGAGGGCAAGAATGAGCCAAGCCCAGGAGTGGATCTACAAGGACACAGCTTGATCTGTCTGTGTGTGGCAGTGTGGTGTGACTCCTGCAGTGACCTGCTCGGTGCCCTGAGAGGTGGGGAGAAGTCTCTAGGGACTCCCAGCAAAACACAGAAACTTTCCAGAATATTTGGAACTAAAATGTGAATTTCTGCATTCTCTAAGCTGGTTTGTTGAGTGCTAGAAGGCTGATGTGATTACAAAAGGGGCCCCTTGAGGACTCTGAAGAAGAGCAAGACCTCCTTTGCTAGTACTTGGTAACTTAAATTGTGAGGAGACCCCAGTTGCCCCAACTGAAGACATTCTTTTTGTGTTTTTTTTTGTTATCTATTAAAAAATATCTTTATTGTTGAATATATTACATATATCCCTTTTTCTCCTGTTGATCCCTTATAGCCTGCTCTTGCTCTCTGCCCCAGGCCTCCACCACCCTATTATCTATATCCATGGGTCATGCATATATGCAACAAGTTCTTCGGTTGGTCTCTTCTCACCCATCTACCCACCCCTACCTTCCCTCTGAATTCAACAATCTGTTCCATGCTTTTATGTCTCTGGATCTATTTTGCTTAGCAGTTTATTTTGTTAAGGTCATTCTTAACCAATAGAAACCAAACATGTGAGAGAGCTCAGTCGAGATCACCGAGCTGCCTACCCAACACACATACACCAGGGGGAGATCATTGGTGCCAACAGTGGCAGCTAACACATAGACACATGAGCAGCAGTAAATTGCCTGTTGTTTGAAGCCACTATGTTTTTTGAGGTGGTTTGTTACACAGCAATAGCTAACTGATACACCTGGCCTGTTATGGATTGGAAATGGGAGTTGGTAAGGGAGGAGGAAGGAGTACTGGAGATAAGTAGTTTCTTGACAGAAATAAGAAAACAAACCAACAACCAAAAAGCAGAAACAGAGACTCAAAGCATATAATGGCCAGGGTCCGTTTAGGAAAAGGGAAACAGCTTGTGGCACTTTATAAGACCATGACCACTGGCGGGCTTTTAAAGTATGTGTAACAACATGGACCCTGAGTCATCCGGAAAAAGTAACTGAAATGTGTGGCCTCTTTTAAGAAGGCAAGGGCATGAACAATATTGAAGACAGTCTCATTTAAAACAGTTAAAATAAGAAGTTGAAGGTGTTAAGCATCATTTATTCAGATAATTCATTTGTGTGTGCAGGGACTGTATTTTCTGAAGCAAAAATTAGGGAACATCTTAGACTGGCTTTTGTACTGTTTCCAGGTATAAAAGGCAGCCTAGGACTTCCAGTTTGGTTGCCATGACGTTGGCATTTCAGGCATATTTACCCACTCATGGGGACAATGGGACAATAACTGAAACTGAGGTGACCTGACAAATCTGTGCAGAAGAGCCAGCCTCTTCATGAGGGCCCACCCCTCCCGAAGGCACCGTTATTGGTACCTTAGGAGGTAGCCAACGGGGACAGACCTGTAGACAGCAGGGACAGCCTTGGGCAGTATGCAGGGCTCTGTGTTTAGGAGATAGAGAAAAAAGAGGGAGGGAGGAACTACATCAGCAGCACAAAACGGCCACCTGCAGGGCCAGCCTCACTCCTTGGCCTGCACTGTTGATTCCTCTGAACACCACACACCCAGTTCATTCCATCTCATGAACCTGAGTTGGCTCCTTTCCAAAGCACTGTTTAGCACCACACTGAAAAATAACAATAATCATTCACATTCACTGTATGTATACTGAGTGCCAAGGACGGGACCTAGCTCATGCCATGGACTAACTCATTAACCTTATATATTAAGTACTACTGCTTTCTCCCCTTTAAAAAGGCAGGATCCAAACCCAGTGGCTGGCTCTACCTCCACCCCCTCAATTGTCTGCTCTACCCTTCGGTTTGCAAAGTTTCCCTTATCCCCTTCCTTGCTGGGCCTGGCTGCACCCTTTGACCCAGCCCTTGACTCCGGCCTTTTTGGAACTGGACTTTCACAATCACCACCCCTCCACCTCTCCCAACCTCAGTGCTCAGGGAATTAAGTGAAAAATGGGGGCACCTGTTCTCAGGGGGATGAGGGCCTTTGCCTGGTGGCTTCTGGCCAATTAGCAAGGCTCATGGGGAGCAGGCCCAGGAGAGCAGATCTGGTGGGGATGTGGGTGCCCACCTGAGACAGCTCAGCTTTCACCGCCTATGAGCCAGCAGGCGCACCCAAGGCCAGCTGCCAGCACCTTCCCCTGCCCCCACCTCTGCATAGCCTCCGACAGACCAAGGCTCAAGGCGGCTTTATCTCCTGCTAACACCCGCTCCTCTCCCTCCTCCTCTCTATCTGGGAGTTTCTTTGTGGCTCTAATGAAAAACCCTTGTGTCACATTGAAAAGTTGCCAGTTATTGCTGCTGGGAATAAAATCCAGTCTCTGCTGGGCGGGAACACGGGAGAGCTCCCGACTGTGGAGGGAGGAGTGGCTGGTAGGAATAATCTCTTCAAGGTGAGCGGCCTCTCAGGCAAAATGAGAGGGCACCAGGTGGGCCCCTCCCCAGCAGCCTGCAAACAAACAAACAGGGGGCCCTGCCAGGCTCCCCTCCCCCGCCTGCCCCCCTGTCTCTCTTCTTTCATCAGCATACCAGCGGGGCACACGCCTCCCCCAGGCGGACGGTTCAGGCTCTTTCCTCACCCACAGGACAGGACAGAGCTGAGTGTCCCTTCTGGAGTGAGCTCTCAGGTCAGTCTGAGTGATGGACAAGGGCTTCACCGAATCCTCAGAGATCGGGTCAGTCCACTTGCACATTATTCAAAATGCAGGTTCCTGACATCTGCCTGGAATCACTGAATCCAAATCCCCAGAGCTACGGTTTGGGGATCTCCCACTCGTCACCCCTCGACCCTACCTGCGTCATCATTCTCAGAACTCCTGGGCCCAAGCAACTGACCCCCAAGAAAGGTGCTCCCCCTCCACATTCTCCTGGGGTTGCAGACTGTGAAGTGCCCTGTGAAGGCCAGGCGCTGCGGGTATCGACCCTCCCGGCATTGCCACTCCTGTCCCTGTTCACAGACAAGCTCCAGTCCTCACACCAAGGAATCAAGGCCATCCCAGCTGTGTCGCTCGCTTACCAGTACTCGCAACCACAGCGCGATTTAAAAAGCAATTTGAGAGCCGGGTTATGATAGTGGAGTGCGGTGGCTCCACAGCCTACAGAGGCAGCGGACATGCGGCTCCAGCACAATTGTATGGCCTCTTTCCAAAGCACTTGCATCAGTGGTTCTTAGTGGGGTTGATTTTGCCCTCCCAGGGGACCTTTGGCAATGTCTGTAGACACGCTTGGTTGTCACATCCATGAGGTGGGGTTTGGCATTTAGTGGACAAGGGTCAGGGATGCTGCTAAATCCTACATAATAAAAGACTAATATGCAAATGGACCAAACAGCAGAATGACCCAGTCAGTGGGGACCGGGGCTGGCGACTGGGTGGCACCAGGCCAAACAAGGTGGGTGCCAGTGGGCAGAGGGAGAGGATGGCGATCAGGGTGGGGGGGCAGTGGTGACTGGTGGTGGAAGGTGATGGGAGGCAGGGCCAGCCGCTCACCAGACTGTGGGGGGGGGCATCCCCCATGGCCCTGCAGTTCACCTCCCCTAGAGGGAGATCAGTGGTGGGGTGATGGGAAGGGCGGGGCTGGAGCTGCCCCCTGGTGGTCAGTGCATTCCCACAGGGTGATTGCAGCTCAGCCACAAGCTGGGCTGATGGCTATCGAGCACAGTGACAGTGGCAGGAGCCTCTCCCACCTCCACAGCAGCGCTAAAGATGTCCAACTGTGGCTTAGGCCTGCTCTCCACAGGGGAGCAGGCCTAAACCATCAGTTGACATTCCCTGAGGGCTCCTGGACTGAGAGAGGATGCAGGCTGGGCTGAGGGACCCCCCCACCCCCGTCCCCAGTACACGAATTTTCATGCACTAGGACCTCTAGTGTCCTATAATGCACATGGCAGCCCTCTACCATGAAGAATCTTCAGCTCAGACCATCCATAGCGATGCTATTGAGAAACCTGGGAGGAATGCAAGATCCCATCAGAGACATAAACCCAGGTCCAGGGCCGTCCCTGGCCATGTGAAGGCAAAGCGCTCATTCAGGTGTTGGGTTTGGGAGTAAGGTGTTCTTAGTCTCAATTTGTTGTTTATGTAGAAGGAAGAGACCAGCGGAGAGAGGCTTACAGGTTGACCACACACCCAGGCCCCTATGTGAGCTGGGCTTAAAGACCCAATTTACTCTGATATCCAGCAAAAAACCAGGATCCAGGGTACGCCCTTGATGCTTCAGATATTGGTCGTTGCTTTAACCTTAGCCCACAGACAAAAAATGTTCAGTTTGCCAGCTGCCTGATCAGATTTATTCCATACAGATTCCCCAGGTGGTCTCCCCTCTTCACTGAGAGTTCAAACACAGACCATTTAGTTGACAAAATTGAGTCTCCCGCGAGTTAACGGAGTGGAACCAGCTCCTGGGGCAGACTGTAGCACAAATGCTGCTGAAGCCAGGCTGGAGGTGCCAGTTTGTTCTTTACAGTCGATTCGATGCAGTTCAGTGGTTGATGGTGTGTGGAGGCAGAACTCCTCCCCGTGGTCCAGTCCCCTCCTGTTTGCTAGGCTAGCACACAATCTCTTTCCCCTATAAAGTGAATCTGGGCGTTTTATAGCTGAAAAGGGAGCCATTCCATTTAAATTAATCAAGGGACTGAAAGCAAAGGTGCATTATGCAGCTTTTAAGGACATTGACCTTGATTGACAAGGTCCTGTGGCTCCCCACCCCCTGCCCCCCCGGAAAGCTTTAGTCACAGAACATTTCTTGACATCACTCAGGGGAGTATGCTGTTTCCGCTGTCCTCACCTGGGCCTGTGGTTTCTCACCCATCACTTAAGGGATGCCTACACTGCCTCTTGGCATGGCACACACTTATTAGCCAGAAACCTGTAACATTTCTCCTTCGTGACGTTAGAAGAAAAGCTTAGTTTTACAGAGGGGAGCCTACCTTTCAGCGACTTTGGACATTTTTAAACAATGTCTGTCGATCTGTGCGTTCAAAAATGTTATCTGGGGAAAGACAGAACAGAGGTGTGAAGACCAAACTAGAATTTTCTCTCCCCGCTTTCACCCAAATCCTGTATTTCTCCCAAGATCCTAACATCTGCTCTGGACAGACTTCAACCCTCCAGCAACCATTTGCCTTTTTGAAAATTCCTACTGCCATTGGGATTTGCGATTCGGCCGCGTCATGTGTTCTCCAGTACTGTGCTACAGTTTAGGTCTGGATTCCCCCCAAATGATTGCAGACTTAAAGGCAGTATATGCTTTACAAAGCTTAGCAGCAGCATGGACAGGTAATACACACACGTGACACCTGGCCTGACTCATCTCCAGTGGCCCTACCCTGCAGACATTTACACCTACGTCACCCCCATGGTCTCCGTGTACTTGACTAGAATCATCAAATAGCTATTTCACATACGTGTTTCCTCTTCCCCACCCAATAACAAACTTGTCAAAGGCAGATACCTAACAGTTTACTCCTGGGGGTTCCCCCAGCCTGGAGGTCAATAAAGCATCATAATGTAAGGAGTAGACTCTGAAGTTACTTCATTACCAGTGAACCCCAGAAATGAGTAATGTGATTATCCACTGTCTCCTGACTTGGGTTGAACAGGTAAATCCTCATCATGAAGTAAGATACATTGAACCAAATAATGCTGAAAGGGCTTTGGGAGGGGAGCTGGCTTTTTTCAGGAACTTTCCTTTTGAATCACAGCAGGTCAGTGGTCCCTGACCCGCTTACTCTGGAAGCACATTGTAATTTTAAGGACTTTGTCACGTGACTCCCTGCCCACTCCAGCTCCTGTGGGAGACTCCACTATGGCAGTCTCCTTCAGTATTGGGAGAACTCATTTATGCCTTTCTTTCAAACCGCTGGAGGAACTTGGTAGAGAATTTCCCCTCTCCAGCTTCCACCAGTTGTTCGCACACGGCACTCAAAGGTTCACACCACCCACAGCTGGTCTCCACTGTGGTTTCCAGGAGCTCAGAGCTCACTCAGCTCTCAGAGGTGAACACTGAAAGGTTTCTGAACTGGCCATATCTCTGCTGGGAGGGCAGGAGGTCGTTCATTCACCTGTTTCCGGATGTCCTCTTTTGTCGTTTTTCGGACTGGCTGACTGGGTATGTGCACAGGGCTCTGGGACTGGGACTCTTCTGTCACGCCATACACCGACTAGAGAGGAAGCAAGAAGACAGAATCACACACCTTCAGCGCTAAAGGGGACCTCCGGGGTGAGCTAGCTCAACCATTCATCCGCTCTCCCAGTCCCCTCTGTGACACCCCAGCAGTGGATGATCACCTCGGCTTGAATTTCTCTGGTGATGGGAGCTCTGTCTCCGAGCAGCCCTGCCCCATCTGTGTGTTACCACTGCTAGAAAGTCCTTCCTTTTATTGAGCTGAAATGGTCTCCTTGCCTATCAGTGCTTCTCCAAACAGGTCCTTAGACCAGCTGCAAAGAATCATCTGGGGGTACTTGGTAAGGATGCCCGTGGACCTACTGAGTCAGCATCTTTGTGGATGAGGCTTATGAATCTACTTTTATCAAATGCGCCAGGTGATTCTGAGGCACGAGATCGTTCAAGAGCAATTGCTGAAGATTATGCACTGAGATTCCCTCTAGATTCTCTGGTGGCCTTTAGTACAAACTTGGAATAGCAGAGTTTCAGAGTTTTATGCTTTTGAGCTAAGTAGTTTTCTGGACTCAGCTTCTCCACATGCTCACAACTATGGCTGCTGTTTAAAGCTATCCCCTTGTGTTAGAGACAGGTTAAAAGCAGTCTTTGCTTTGGGAAAGAAACAAAACCCCAAAGGGTATACAATGCACAGCTGAAATCAAGAAGGGCTCAAAAAGGGTAGATGTGGGCTCTGTGGAATTCTGGAATAAAATTCTATTGCAATTAGGGCGGCCCTTAAAGATGAACTGAGGCCATTTTAGGATGAACACCATAAAACATATTACAGTGGGCATCACTATCCCAGTGAAGACTGAAAGATGTAAGTAGATTCCAGAAGTTGATATATATGCCATGTCATACATATATGAGAAAAAGAGAGGATTGATTCTCCTGGGGACATGTCTCTAACCTTGTGAAATTAATAGAATGGAGGCCAGACACTTTCTCCCACAATATGGTCGCTGGTGCTGCTGTGAGAGCAGGATGCATCGACTGTAGGGCTGACTGAGTGTGGCACGCTTGGGTACACCATGGCCACTGCCCCCTTGGTATAGTGAACACAAGTGATCATTGGCTCATTCACAGCTGGGCAAGATGGTGATCTGAGTTTGGGTGACCTTGCTATCTATACTAAAGGACTTTCTAAGTACTAAACTCACTTTTATCAGTGGGGTTTCCATACTGCTTGCTCCTTTAGTTTCCTTTCCGCCCCTCCTCCTCCCCATAGTCAACTGCTGTTTACCCTTGAGACCCCAGCACACTTGAGCTGGCATGGAGGTCTTGGGAAGCCCTGGTCTGGCGCCCCCTTCTGGCACTCCTGAACCATCCTGTACTTCCCTAATGCCTCCCTCCTGGCTCTGCTGTGTGTTGGCTTGTTTGTTCCCCACTGACTGTGGGCTTTGTGAAGACTTATGTCAGCAGCAAGGCGAGTGCTAGGCACACACCAGCCACTTCACAAATATTTGTTGAATAAACGAATGAAATGGTTTCAAGGGACGAAATGGGGTAGAATTAACAAACAGCAAATTATTGTTTGAACAGTAGCAGAAATGAAAGGGCTATTCACATCAAGAATTTTTAATTCAGCTAAACTCTCTAACCTTTTTAACCTTTTGCGGGTTCTTCAAACGTCGACATTTTCTGATATCCATTTCTGTGGTGTTCACACAGCCTGGCTGAGAAGGAGTAAAAACAAACAAAACACATACATGACTGAGTGAAATCACCTTTCCAATGTAGCCCAAGTGACACCATCAGAGTCCATCTTTCTCTTTCCCTTTACACATAATGCAGGATTATCCCCACGTTGCCATTTACATTTTTTAATAAAGACGTAAACGTGTTCCTCCATAGAGTTTTCATATGAGACATAAAAGCTTATATTATCTCAGGATGATACGTAGAAGGTAGAGCATACAGTTTATAAAAGCAAACTTATTACTCAAAGTGACAAGGTCGCTTCAGTCAGAGCCTTGTTATTGCACACATCTAACCTAGTAAACGCACTCCAATATCGGGATTCGGAATTATTTCTTTAGTTTTGCTCTTCACCAGTTTTTAGGAAGGCTGAGAGTTTATTCACTTTAGTTCCATTTCATGAGGAAAATGCAAGATTTGTTTTAATAAAATGAGCTTGTAGAAATACAAGCATCATGGATTTTGTATTTGTGATTTTGCCTACCTGCTAAAACTTATTTACAACCCCTAAATCAACACTTGTAGTGCACTCACGGTCATTCAGAGACATTTACAGAGCAACAAAAAGTTTGGGTTGTCCAATGTGCATGCTCCCAGCTGAGGTCAAATAAGGTGACATTTAGTCTTCTTGTTTAAACTTTTCATACCCTATATAATAAAGAGCTAATATGCTAATTAGACCAAATAGCAAAACTACCGTCTAGACAACCTTCTGGACGAAGCCAGGGCTGCAAGGGGGTATGAGGGCTGAACTCCTTGCATGAATTTTGTGCATTGGGCCTCTGGTTGTAAATATGTATCCTTTTCTAGGTCTATTTAGTGTCACTATTTTCACATTTCTGTGTTTTTGTTTTGTTTTGTTATTGTTGAGTTTTATTGTTTAAAATGGCCCCCAGGCATAGTGCTGAAGTGCTGTCTAGTGTTCCTGAGTGCAAGAGGCTGTGATGTACCTACAGAAAGGAGCTTCATTCTGGCATGAGAACAGTGCTATTGGCCGTGAGTTCCATGTTGATGAGTCAACAATATATAGTAAGGTGTCTTTAAACAGAAGTGTGCAATAAACAAGGCTAGGCATTGATCGGTTGATGCAGTGGTTCGATGCAGTGGGTCAGCAGTGGTTCAGGGTTTGCTGACTCAGTGTTTGAGGCTACCTTATGAAACATTACTATGAATAACAGGATCTGGCTGCATTTAAAATAAAATATTCTAAGGTTTAGTTGAACCACGGTGAATATGGATATTGCTTATTTGGGGCCTGTAAACTCCCTGGGGCCAAAGGTCACAGGTGGAGTTCCCATGGCTCTCCATTTCTTCCATATTTTCATGAATGGATAATCTATAAAAGGTAGAACTGGCATACATTCTGAGATTATGTGAAAGAGTGGCAAAGCCATTCCACAAAGCTCAGCAGTGTTCTTAAGAAGGAGACATCTGGTGGCTAAAGATGGTCATTTCTTTCAAGCGAAGGAAGAAAATAAGAAAACTCAGAGAACTGAACAGAGCTTTCTCACCACTGGCCTGTGGACATCCCAGAAGGCCCGCTCTTGACTATCCAAGATTTTCCTTTCTGTCTTGTCCTTTTTCCGATCAATCCTGCAAGCATAAAGGAAGGAAATCAGACTTTTGCATTGCTTCTCCTGTTCCAGGAGCTGAGACTACAGGACAATTGGCACCTGTGTGGTCTCCGCTCTGTGCAGAGCTGTGAAACATGGGTGGACAATTTTTCAAGGAAACCTCATGAAGTCCACACATAAGAGGAGTTATTTTAGGTTAGACTGCAAATTTCCACGCATGTGTAATGAACACGGTGGGCCTCAGGGGAGCAGGAATGCAACTATCCCTTTGGAGGATTATGATTTGCCTTATTAAGAACTGAATAAACTGTTGGCATGCCCCGGCCCATCCACGTGGCCCTTGTGTACTCAAATTATAGGAAGGAATAACCAGAGACTTGCATTGTTTCAACCTCAAATTTGAAAGTTTGCTTTAGCTTCAGAGTCAGTAGAAATATCTTCAAAAACGTTGCAATTATGTGTTTTTAGAGTCATTTAACCCAGCTGGCTTTTTAAAGCAGAATAATAGCCTTGGTGTGTGACAGCATTCAGAAGGCAAGTACCAGGAAGCACAAACTGCAAGAGGGAAATTGCAGGTGACAAAGGCAGATTCTATGTTCCAATGAGGCACACAGATAAAAGGCGTTAAAGTAAAGAAACAGCCTGTATTACTTCACAGTATCTCTCTAAGCAAAAAGTAACTTGGAATAATTGCTGTGTAACTTCTGGTTCTTGGCTCTCTTGGGAGCACTTTAGTTTACTGAAATGAAATAAACCTCTAATTGCTCTGTGATTTTTGTGATAATCATTGTGTACTTAAATGGCCCACAATTATAATGTAACTAGAGACTCAGTGTATGAAATTTGTGTGTGTGTGTGTGTGTGTGTGTGTTCCTCAGCCCAGCCTGCACACTCTCCAATCTGGAATCCCTCTCACAATCCTGCTGGCTCCCAACTGCTCACCTGTCTGCCTGCCTGATTGCCCCTAATTGCTTCTCTCTGCCAGCCTGATCAATGCCTAACTGCTCTCCTGCCAGCCCGATTGCCCCTAACTGCCCTCCCCTGCTGGCCCAGTCACCCCTAACTTCCCTCTCTTGCAAGCCTGGTTGCCCCTAACTGCCCTACCTTGCCAGCCCTATTTCCTCTAACTGTCCTCCCCTGCAGGCCTGGTCCCCTCCCCAACTGCCTTCCCCTGCTGGCCTGGTCTCCCCCAAATGCCCTCCCCTGCAGGCCTGGTTGCCCCCAACTTCCCTACCCTGGAGACCTGATCACCCCTAACTGCCCTCCCCTGCTGGCCCAGTCACCCCTAACTATCCTCCCCTGCCAGCCTGGTTGCCCCCAACTGCCCTCCCCTGCTGGCCATCTTGTGGTGGCCATCTTTGACCACATCGGGGTGGCCATTTTGTGTGTCAGAGTGACGGTCAATTTGCATATTACCTCTTTATTATATAAGATCACAGAGTTAATGAAACAATAATCAAGAAATACCATATATGTACAAAGTGACAATCTCCTCTCCTTTTATAACATTTGAAGCTGTATGATTCTGAAAGTACACGTGAACGCTCCTCCTTGCTTCCCAGAGGCTTCTGAGAACACAGCTCCATTCAGCCTTCTTCTCACCCACTCACTCACCCTCCTGCTTTCTCCTTCCCCTGGGGCCTGGTTCCTCCTGCTGTAGCTCAGCACCCAGGGCCTGGGCCCCAGGTGGATAGCAGGAGGCTGGAATCTTGGGTGGGAGAAAAGGAGAGGCTGCAGAGGGAGGGTGAAGTTATGGCACTGTGTAGGCCACTGGACCTAATGACCATATGCACTATCAGTGCCCACCTACACAGTCCAAAACTTCGCCCTAGGCAATGGGCTTCAACACTGCCCAGGGACTGCACAGGGGGTCCCCTGCAGACCTCATGGGGTCTCTACTTAGGTACAAATGGTGCCCAGAGAAAAGGGACTCATCTTCTCCCAGCTCAGCATCCCTTTCCCTCTCATCCTCTGACCCATTTGTTTTGTGAACCCTCCTGGCTATAACCCTCCGGTAAGGACAGGAGGGAACTCAACCTGAGCATGTCCATGTGGCAGAACGAAAAGGATCTGGCTGATAACCATGACTGTGGGCTAGGGGACACTCACTGGCCACATCTCCTGCTTCCTTAGAGAGGAGGGGATTTCTACTCTACTCCCTGGGAGAGAAAAGATGTGGGAAGACACTCCAGTTTTCCTCCTTTCATCTCTTGTCCACCAGGAGGAAGAGTGACATCTTACTGGAGGATTTAAAGAAGACACTGAGAAAGCTCAGGTTGGTTCTTTCTGACCATCTATTCTCTGCTGACAATAAGCCAACTGGGGTTAACTCGGCCCTGGTGGGGGCGCCTGCAGATATGCAGCTGTGCCCAGGATGGGTGACTTTAATTCCAGGGCAGAGATCCAAGGCCACAGATCCAAAGTCATGTGCTCTATCCGGCTTTTATCAGTAATGATCTGATATTTTGGACTCCAAGTGTCTGAAGTCTGTGGCTTATTTTTGATCGGTTCTGGACCTCTGGGGAGGGGACTGGGTGAGGGGCTACTTGTCGGCCTCCCGAAAACTCCACCACGTTTTCCTATGAAGATGAAATCTCCACATCTATAGGTAAGATCTGCCTGGGGCTTTTCAGCCTCTGAGCACAGAAGAAAAATTGAAAATCTTTGGTGAATAAATACATCTTTTTATAACCAGAGTTCTAAATTCCGGAGGGACGCCACTGTCTGCTGGAATAAACACTTGAAATTATTTTAGAGCATCATGGTTACAAAGACAGCCTTGATTTCTACTTAGCTGCTCTCATGAGAGATGACAGTGACTGACCACAGCTGGCCAGCTGTGGAAGGAAACCTCACTTGGGCAATTCCCTATTCACACCACCTCCAAATCTCAGAGACTTTCTTCACAAGGGTCTCTATGAAGTTCACCTACTTCACTTGCGCTTCTGCTTGCATAAAGATGAATTCCCACTTCCTTGCAAAGGCCCTCTGGAGTCTTGCTAAGTTTTCCTAATGAGAAATGAAAATGAACGAGAAAGCATTAATCATCGTATGTTTGCACATCGATCCCTATGCTCATTATAGGGTAGCCATCTATTTTGGTTACTCCCAACAAAATAGCAGAGCCCCACTTTAAATCCAGTGGACATGAACCCAATATGACTTTGCACCGGAGCCTACTGTATGGAGCAGAACTATTAATATTCATTTGCACACCCATTAAGGCTGAAGTCCCTGTGGTTCACCTGATTCCCCTCTTCCTGTGCGTTTTACAAGAACACAACCCATGCAGCATTTGTCATAAAGGCACCTGAAGAGAAGGAGAATGGCTTGTGGCTATGCATTGCAGGGTTTGGAGAAGGGACAAGGGGGTCTTTGCAACCTGCTGGACATCTCCAAGGGCAAAATGAAGGGTTTCTCAAGACTTGTTTCCCAGCAGGGGTCTTGGGAGGGGGCAGGAAAGAAGAACCCAGACTTGACATTCATGTCTTTGAAAGTCCAGATTCAATAGTGTGGAAAAAGGAGTACATGTTTGTGATGTTCATAAAAGGAAAACCCCAAAACAGAAAGAAGGAAAGAAAGGAAGGAAGGAAGGAAGGAAGGAAGGAAGGAAGGAAGGAAGGAAGGAAGGAAGGAAGGAAGAAAAGGCATCCAGGGCTGCCTTTTAGAGGAAGAGGGAGGAAGCCCTTTCTCTAAGCCTGTAGACTTACCCAGTAGCACAATAGGTCAGTGGGGAGGGGCGTTTGACAGGTCCCCTAATGACCTGCCTAATTCTGATGGAATGCAAGGCTGAAGCCCGCATTATGCTGTGTTTTCATAGAGCTCATGCCAACACTAATTGATTACTCTCATCAGTGGATTATTAATATAAAAGGGGCCTCAGTTGAAGATCAACACATGTAAACTCAGCCATTAGTAAGGTTTGGTTGAACAAGTACCTCAACAAAACTTTCCTTTTGATTCTTCCATTGTTTATAGGAAGCAATGGTAATGCACAAAAGTCAGTCAATTGGGGAGTAGTTATATGAATTATGATATAGTCATACCATGGAATATTAGGCAGCTATTAAAATGATAATGTAGATTATTACTAACATGAAAGGGTCCCCAACACACTTACAGTATAAGGTGGGGAGAGAAGCAGCTTACACAGTAATGTTTATGGTGTGATCTAAGTATTTTTCTAAAGAAAAAATGTATGCACAGAAATAGCTTTGGGGAGAAGGATTGCAGGCTATTTTTCTCTCCTTTCTTTGCAGTTTGAATTTGTGTTTTTTACCAAAGAGCATATGTAATAATAAAATTACTGTATTATGAAAACAGCATACTTTTTTTTTTTTTTTTTAGTTTCTAACCACTTCTAGGCAGAACCTCAATCTGAAAGAACAGTTTAATGTCATATTCTTCACAAATACCAAAGTAGAACATTATATGGCAAGAGAAGTGGATGCTGAATAAAACCCACTAGGGGTTGATGCTGTCTTGTTTCTGTTTAGGACCTTTTCTGAAAGATGGGAAATACAGGAAAGAGAGACAGTGGATGGAGTGGCTGCACGCTTCCTGCAGTTAGGAAGGGATGTAGTCATAGTGAGGCTGAAGCACTTTGCCTGGGGGTGCACTCAGAGCAAGATAGCAGTCTTCAGAAAGAGGGGTGAGTGCAGGCACAGGAGGGCAGATTCAGACAGAAACTGGGTGCCTAGGGTGCTTAGCTTCACAGAACAGCCATGCCAGGGTTTGCTTGGGAAGATCATAATGTTTCTACATAGTTCTATTTAGTGGTTCCCACTGATAAGCAAACGTTAGGCTGGTTCTGAGGCTCTGTGTAAACCCCTGCAATGCACCCCAGCTCCACTATTTACCCCCTTGCCCCCTCTTCCCCACCCCCGCACAGGCCCTGTGATGCCAGTGGGATCAAAGAGGGTGAAAGGTCACACACAGGCCCTGTGACACCGATAGTATGCATATTCCCCTTGAGTGGTGGAGAGAGGAGCGATGGCTCCGTAGTTGGTCCACTTGGGCACATGTACCCAAGAGTGACCGATCTGGCAGAGTGGGTCATCAGGCTTGTTTTGGAAGACCGAGACAGCGAAAGCAGGAGAGGCATTTGGAGGATGGGTGGATCTGAAGATGCTGTCAGTGCTGGATTATCTAGGGAATGGTACTCCACTGCCTTTAATGCTGCCCCTCCTCCTAGCTGCTGGCCCCTAGTCATTTTGTGGCTCAGCAGCACTTCCTCTGGATGGTTCATGGAAATTTAGCCTATTTCCCCCATTCTCAGTCACTTATAAAATTTGGTTTTGGGGAAAGATTCTGTCACAGAAAACTAAAAATATTTTTAAAATTATTTGTGAATCTCAAGTTCTCTTGAGATTGGCTGTTAGATGGAAATGGATATGAGTGTGCTGTTGGGGCCTCCAGTTCTTCTAGGAAATCACTTGTTGTGAAAGAACGTGGAGGAGGAGGCAGCTGAAAAAGTATATACTTAAAGTGACATACACTTATCTTATCTTCTGGAATGACTCTGGTCTTAGATTCTGCATCTACTGCCAAGCAAAGGTGACTTGGGGGGTATAAAGATGCAATTAAAATATATATTAAAATAAAAAATTATCATATAGCAAATTTAAAAAATTATTACATATTAAATCAATTTTTCCTTTTTGGTTCACAGTTTCATGAATTTTAACACATGCATAGATTCGTGTAACCACCATTATAATCAGGATAGTTCTGTCACTCTGCCAAGCTCCCTTATGCTCTTCATAGCCACAATGTACCTTCACTCAAAACTTGTGGCAACCACTGATGTGTATTTTCCCTCATGCTAGTTTTGTATTTAAAAGAATGTCACAAGAAGTTTGGGAAGAGAGAAACCAAGATGGCAGCATAGGTAAATACCTGAAATTATTGCCTCGCACAACCAGATAAAAATACAATGAAAAGAAAAAAAAACGGACACCACCCAGAACCACAGGAAGGCTGGCTGAGTGGAAATCTTACAACCAGAAAGAGAAAAGCACACTGAGACTCAGAGGAGGTGCGGAAGTAAAGTGCAGAGGTATGGAGGCACACGCGGAAAGGGCTCGCGGAAAGGGCTGGCAACTGAGGATGTGGTTGTCTTTTTTAATCCGGAGGGAGGCACAAGCTCCCAATGGCTCTGAACTCCAGTTCTGGGCGAGTTTCTGGGGACCCAGACTCATACAGGGAGAAACTGGACTATTTGGCAGTGGGAGGAGCTCCAGAGCAGCTTTCTCTCAGCGGTGCTTACAGCGATTACAGCGGGACACTGAGACAGGGCTGAGGATCAGCCATAACTGTTTGCTCTGCCCTGTTGATTCCCTGAGACCCCATCCCACCCAAGCTGCATGCAGAGGCTTTTGCATATGAAAGGCCTGGCCCTTCGCAAGCTACAGTTACCTAACAAACTGCAACTGGGTCAAACAGACCCAGAACATCCAAAAGAAGGTCCAAGGCCTCACAGCAGCCTGCACTGCTTCACAGCTGGGCTTCATCTGGGCACCTCCAAACCACAAACAGAGAAGAGGAATCTGCAGATCTCTCCATAGCCCCTGCTGGGTAGCCTCTGCCTAAATTAGCACCTCCCTAGAGATCCAAGAGCCAGTGTACCTAGTATTCAGAGTGGGACCATCCAGATTACAACTCCTTAGATCCATAAGGGACACACTCAGGGGGAAGACTCAGTGAGCACCAAAGCCCCACTGAAGCAAGTCTTGCCCCATAAGGGTGTCTCCAGCACAGTTCTCCCACCGTAGACACAGCTGATTTTCACAGCCAATTGGCCTGAAGGTCAATTCCTTCCAGTGATACATACAACAATCAAGGCTTAACTACAACAAGACTGTGTACAAAGCCTCCAAAGGGATGCACCAAGAGTGTCCACCTCAGGTAATTGAGGAGGCTGAGCCACTTGACGCTATAGGACACCTAGCACAGAAAGCCACCCTATCAACACAGGGAAGCAGCCAAAATGCAGAGACAAAAAGATCACAAATGACAGAAATGGAGGAAAGCAAACTACTGGATATAGAGTTCAAAACTACAGCTTTAAGATTTTTCAAAAATTTTCTAGAAACTGCCAATAAACTTAGTGAGAGCCTCAATAAGTCTAAGCACACACTAACTAAAATAAAGAATATTATACAGAGATCCAACAATAGACTAGAGGATTGCAAGAGTCAAGTCAAAGATTTGAAATATGAAGAAGCAAAAAACACCCAACCAGAAAAGAAAAAAGAAAAAAGAATCCAAAAAATATGAAGATAGTGTAAGGAGCCTCTGGGACAACTTCAAACGTACCAACATCAGAATTATAGGGGTGCCAGAAGAGAGAGAGCAAGATATTGAAAACCTATTTGAAGAAATAATGACAGAAAACTTCCCATACCTGGGGAAAGAAACAGACTTACAAGTCCAGGAAGCACAGAGAATCCCAAACAAAAGGAATCCAAAGAGGACCACACCAAGACACATCATAATTAAAATGCCAAGAGCAAAAGACGAAGAGAGAATCTTAAAGGCAGCAAGAGAAAAACAGTTTCCTACAAGGGAGCACCCATATGACTGTCAGCTGATTTCTCAACAGAAACTATGCAGATCAGAAGGGAGTGGCAATAAATATTCAAAGTGATGAATAGCAAGAACCTACAACCAAGACTACTTTACCCAGCAAAGCTATCATTCAGAATTGAAGGTCAGATAAAGAGCTTCACAGATAAGGAAAAGCTAAAGGAGTTCATCACCACCCAACCAGTATTACATGAAATGTTGAAGTGTATTCTTGAAGAAGGGGAAGAAGAAGGAAAAGGTAAAGATAAAAATTATGAACAACAAAGTGACAACAAATAAAAGTACATATCTATCAACAAGTGAATCTAAAAATCAAGTGAATAAAAAATCTGATGAACAGAATAAACTGGTGAATATAATGGAATCAGGGGCATTGAAAGGGAGTGGACTGATAATTCTGGGGGGTGGAAGGATGTGGGGGGTGTGGAAAGAGACTGGACAAATATTGTACATTTATGGATGAGAACAGTGGCGGGGGGTGTAAGGGAAGATAGTGGGGTGGGAACTGGGTGGAGGGGAGTTATGGGGGAAAAAAAGAGGAACCACTGTAATAATCTGAACAATAAAGATTTAAAAAAAAGAATGTCACATATATGGAATAATACAGTTTGTCATCTTTTGAGATAGTCTTCTTTCACTTAGCATAATGTCTTTGATACTCATCCAGGTGGTTGCTTGTATTACCAGTTTATTCCTTTTCACTGAAGAGTAGTATTTTACTGTACGTATGTACCAGGGTTTATGTAACCATTCATTCACATGTTAAAATGCACTGGGGTTGTTTTCAGCTTTTGATCATTACAAAAAAAATTGCTATGAACATTAGGGCACAGGTTTTGGTGTGCACGTAAGTTTTCACTTCTCTAATAAGATTGCTTGGTTATATGGTAGCTTTATGTTTAAGTTTATAAGAAATTGCCAGGCCCTTTTCCAGAGCGATTTTACCATTTTGCATTCCCACCAGCAATGTAGAAGAGTTTCAATTGCTCTACATCCTCACCAGCACTTGGCATTGTCAGTACTTTTTATTTTAGCCATCCTAATATGTGTACAATGATATCTTAGCATGGATTTAACCTGTAATTCCGTAGTGGCTTTAAATATTGAACATTTTTTTTCATGTGCTTATTTGTCATTCTTCTGTCCTCTTTGGTAAAATGTAAAGTTCTTTGCTCATTTTTTTTCTTTGTTCATTTATAAGTTGAGTTTTCTTTTTGTATACAAAAATTACATCTTTATATAAGTGATGATAAGAAGAGCTGAGAACAAAGGAGGGGAAATAGAAGAGACTTCCTTTCCACTGCCTGAAAAGGATTGGGGAGTGAAGAGGGGAAAAACATGAGCTAAAACACAGTTGCAGATAGATCTGTACTCTCCTCCCACACCTACCCTGGAAAATAATTATACTTACTGATTCGTAATCTGCCAATTCCAGCCTTGCTTTATTCTGCATTGTCCTCTTACAAAGATAGATGGCTGAGGGAAGAAGAGAAATTACAACACAAACAATCTGTCCATCTGTCCATCCATCCATTCATCCATCCATCCATTCATCCATCCACTCATCTAGCCAACCAGCAGCCAGCCCAGCTGGCTAAGTGCCTAGCTGTGCTGTGAAGAATATGTTACTATGTGGAATCCATGACACCTCATATCTAGGAATCTTTCTGCAAGTCTGGATGGGACGAGGACCCCATCTTCTAATCATAACAACTCCCCTCCATTCTCCTCCTCTCCTTTACCCCAAGCATCCTGCATCAGGATAATCCTTCTCAAATATAACCATGTTACCCTCTTGCCTAAATGGCCTGCATCGACTCCTCAGTGACCTCAGAAGAAAGGTCAGGCTCCTCGAAGTAGCATATTTGGTTCTTTAAGATCCAGTCTGCTTGTCTCTTCCCTTCCTCACTCAGGCATGTGAGGTTCAGCTTCACTCTGCATATGTGTCTGTTCCATAGAGGCCCTTTTCCTTTTCTCTCTTCTTTCCCTCTGTCTTTCTAGCAACCTTCTACTGATCTATGAAGATCTATGTTTTAGATAGCTCAGCATCACATCTATCCACCCTCAACCATGAAAACTAATTCCAATGCACAATAATTATGGGCTTAGTAGGCTGGGCCCTGCTCTAGGCTGAAGGCTCTTCAAGGGCACAGGGTGTGTCCTACTCAGCCTGTATCCCTATATCTGGCACCTTTCTCTTCCCAAGCTTAGAAAGGGTTCTTATCCCTTAGTTGCCAGGACATTCTCCCTCAAACATGGCCTTCATTACTTTCTCTCCCTACCTCTGCTCCTTCAGTATCTCCCTCCTTCTCCAGTGACAAGTAGACCAATCCAGGGAAGAAGACAAGAGATGAATGGGATGAATGAACACTAGAATAACCAGAAGGGAAGGCCAGAGAGGACCTATCTGTTGTTTGACAACTTAAGTACACTAGGGTATGCAAGCAACTCCTTGCTGAATTAGCCAACCTCCTCCCTGTGGTTTGAACAATTTGCTAAGGGAAGCCTAGGGTATGCTAGAACCTTCTGCTTACACCAGAGTTGTATGTAGATGACAGTCAGTTATGTTGTTTCCCCCTCAAATAAGCTTATGTTAGGCACACATGTTATTTTAATAACACAAGTGCACTAAATATTACACACTGATGCAATTAATGTGAAAAGAGAGAGTTGTTTCTATTAAGTTGAATAGTTCAGAACAACTTGATAGGGGAGTATTTGCTAAGATAGCTGCTGATGAGTTTGGTACAGGTGAGATAACTGAAAAAAAAAAAAAAGGAAAAAACAATAAAAACTTCAGAGCAGTAAACGTTCAAGTTGCGTGTTTTAAAATTCTTGATGCGCTTTAAAGATGCCCAAACTGGGTGGTTTATTTTGACTATGGTTTACTGAAGAAAAAACCCCTCCAATTATTGGAACCCATAATCAAAGTGACTCTTTGGTCTTCCCATAAGAGACTGCCAAGTGAATATAGCTTTGTATGCCTTACATTAATATGAAGTCATTAAGATATGTATGTATCATTCTTCGTGATTCTCTACTTACCAACTTTTTCAAGGAACTAAGCTGTTATATAGCTCTCCATTGTGTCTGATAAAGGTACTCTTTTGGTCTGTGGGACCACTGGTTAGGCAGCCTGTGGACTTGGAGGTGACTGGAGCAGGAAGCTTGGAATGCCGCCAGACCTTGCAGGCCTGGTCTGGATGACCCAGGCGCAGTGCAGGTGAGTGGAGGTGGTGGCTGCTTTGACAATGCTGCCTCAGATAATATTTTGTATTGGCCACATGTGAAACTCAGGAAAGTCTAAGTCAGATTGGGGCTCCATGGAGGCAGAACCGTCCTCAGAAATTTATAGCCCATCTAGATCAAAATGGGCCAGCTAGGGTATAGAGCATAAAGTACCATGCAAGGAATGAAAAGCTCGTACCATTCCCCATGACCATGAGTTACATGGCGGCATGCTTTCAGCGCATTTCCCCTGTGCTTAATGTCACATATGAGGGCATGTGTTCCCCAGAAGCAGGGAGGTGACATGTGGCTGTGGAGTGAACCTCTTCCTGGCACAGACCTTCCCTGGGCTTGTCTGCACCACTAGGGTGCCTTCAACAGTGCTTGCTCTAACATCTAACCAGTCAATCGACCGCTGGCAACAACAGCCGGTCCTATACCAGAGCACCTAGGGGACTTGCTTTAAGATCAGGTGTTGGCTTTTCTTGGATATTTAATTTCTCATTGAAAAACCTTTGTCTTTTTGCCCTCATACCTGGCATTCCCACCTCATTGGCTTCTCACTGGGATGATGCAATGCCATCACAAGCACATTGTGTATCATTGTGACAAAAATAGAACCGGTCACAGAGAGGGAACTGGTGGTTGCTGGAGGGAAGGGCATTTGGGGGACTGGGTGAAAGAGGTGAAGGTATTAAGGGGTAAAAATTGGTAGCTACAAAATAGTCACAGGAATTTGGAATATAGTGAATAATATTGTGGTAATTATGTATGATGGCAGGTGGGCACTGGAAGTATTGGGGGATCTCTTTGTAAACTATATGATTGTCTAATCACTATATTATAAACCTGAAACCAATACAAAATGATACTGGAAGTAAACTATAACTGAAAAATAAAAATAAAAATGCAAATAGTAAAAAAAAAGAACATGTTAAAATTTTATAAACAGAATGGATTCATGTACAACATGTGTAATTGAACATTAAAAAAATATTGACCTTATTCTACCTCAATGTACTTTACAAACTGACTCATTTTCCAAACTGTCTGTGCTAGTGACATCATTATTTATCTCAATCTCCTAAAACAGGAGATTGTATCTCTCTATTTTCCTCATACCCTCTAATGACTTTTTAGAACAATGGAATTTCCGCATTGAAAGTAACCCTGGCAACCATCAAGTAAGGACCCTTCATTGACAGATGGGAAAACTAAAGGCCAAGAGAGGTGAGTTGATTTACTCACCTCTGGTTATGGGTGGAGGTGGAAAGAGAATTAAGGTCTCGTTCAGAGCCTTTGTCCACTATGACAGTCATTGCCCCATTTCCCATTTAAAAGTGTATTGAATGTCTCTATGTGCCAAGCACTGTTTCAGGCGCTGGGGAAACCACCGTGAGAGCAGCTACCACTTACATAGCGCTCACCGAGCATCAGGGCCCTTTCAAGCACTCACTTACTCCTTACAATAACCCTGTGAAGTGGGTTCTCTACTGTCATCTTATAGATGAGGAGACTTTTTTTCAGGTCATTCATGGGGCTCCATTATGGCTCCCCAAAACTGCTGATTCCATTCTAAATGTCTCTCCTCGACTATGAAGGCTTTTTAATAAACCTGACCTCCCAAACTATTGACCTTTCTCAATCATTCTTCGTTAACATAAAACCTTTGAGTACTCAGATCAGACTCCTCACTATGTCCTTCTTACCCCCATCATGCCACTTCTCTGGAATGCTTGGAGAACAAGACTGTGACTCATTCAAGGAGGTGACAGAGCAATCGAAGCAGACGAGGTGATCAGTCAATGTTTGCTGAATAAATGAAAGTTCCTGGTTCTTTGTCAATCCCAACCAAACCTATTCTGAATTCTTAGCTTCAATTTCACATTTTTTTCCTGGCAAGAGGGCCACCAGAGAACCAATAAGATAAAACATCAGTCTAGGAATGATAATACCAACGACCACTGCGGTTTTATTGACTCCTTACTCTCTGCCATACACCAAACCTTACTTGTAGTTCATTTAATCCTAACATGACAACACTGGGAGACAAGTACTATTATTATTTTGCCTTTAATATGAAGTTTCTGAGGCACAGAAAGGTTAAGGAACTTGCTAAGATCACACAGCTAGAGGAGCTAGTCAATGCTGGGCCCACCATGCTGAATTCTTTCTTGGTAAATACTTATTTTTCTGACTAAACTGCTTTGGAAATGTTGGCGAGTGCTTTTGAATCCTACACCTTGACTTCTCCATCTGATTTGCCAAAATCGAGGCATACGAGTTAAAAAAAATAATTTTACTTTAATGAGAGTCTGATATAAATTGTTATTGCTATCTCTGTTTACGCTGGACAACTAAAAATAGAAAACGGAGAAAACATGTAGAGAAAGGGAAACCATGCCTGTTGTAGGCAGTGGTAGATGGCTTGGGCTTAAGTAAATATTTTAATCTTGCTTGGGCCCAATTTTCTGGTCCTACCATCCTCCCACCCTCACTGTGGCCTGGAAAAATATTGGTTTCCACATTCAGAAGGGCACATGGCTGCTGCACAAAACAGCTACAATCATTCAAATTCTGAATCGGGCTTTTGTTAGCAAAATTTTAGCCCCCAAAACGCTTGTTTTATGAGCAGCCAAATGCAGCTCCCATTCTGAGCCAGAAGCCTTGCTAGATCCACTGATCACATCATTTAGGGTGCAGCGCAGTTCCAGAGGGGCCCGCAGTGGTGCCCACAGACAGCTGATGTGATAAGAGCGGGGCCTGTCCTCTGTATGAGGACCGTTTTCCAGACTTGGAAACGGAGCATCCGTAATCTTATTAGGCAATGACCTGTTCACATTCCATCCTTAGGATTGCTTCTAACCGACAGTTACCCCTCCCTCAAATGTGTGGTCACACAGGCCTCTGGCACTGGCTCCCTGAAACACCACCCAGTAGGCGCCGCCTCTGCCTGCCTGCCTGAGCCCACAGTCCTGCAGGGAGCCTGTGGGGAGCTGCTGGTCTCATCCAGCGCCCAGTGAGAGGAGAGCCACTGTGGACGGCCTAGCGGCTGAGCCCGTGATGAGGATGCCGTGCAAAGGGACAGGTGCTTCTGCATGACACCACGCATAGGGCCGTGAAAGGAGCATGGGCCTTGGAGCCACTCAGCTCCGAGTACAAATTCTGCTGCCTCCAGTGAGTGTCTGCTAAGCACCTTTAAGAAAGAGCAAAATACTCAGCACCAGCTATGCCTCAGGTATGCACGGAGGGTCTGAGAATGAACAAGGTGGACTAAACCTGCGTTCTTGGAGCTCTCAGACAAATGGAAACCGGTGTGATAACTGTGGTAAGTGTGAGGATGTGGCCTCTGGTTCTTCATGTGAAGTAGAGGGACAATATCACTTCTTTAGAGAACTGGCACCTAGAAATACTAAACAGCCTCCACAGAGAGCATATGGCAAGAGTCTAAGAGATCCCTCCCTTCATAAAGGAAACTCCCTGCTCACCCAGCTCCCAACTTTACTCACTCATTATTTTTTCTGGACCAGGGTAACTTCTGTATATTCCTGCTCTGATATTTCTCAGTATCTCCCTATTCCAACTATCAAAGACACCAATGAGTTATTAGTAAATGTTAACAAATCTGTGAGGATAGAAAGGGTCAGGGGGTGCTGGCCCCTTGATCTTGTCCCCCTGGAACAGTCACGGCCACTGTCCTACAGAGCTGCTGTGGGATCCTGGTTTTCCATGGCCCCACCCTTGATAGACTTCTTCCGTCCCCCATGTCCTTCCCTCGGCTGCATCTTTCAGTGTGTGCTGCCTTTCTCCATCATGTGGACAGGATGCTCATTACATGTCAACAGTATGACAAAGGGCTAAGCCGGGTGAAGAACCTCCTCCCCGGGACTCCGTCGCCAACACCGAGCGTTTGCCTTTGCACTCCCAGCAGTAACACTGAGTGTGGGCTGTGCCTTCACTGCTCACCATAGTCAGTGTTCTCCGGCTCCCAGCAGTTCGATGGCCAGAAGTACGGAGCCTGCAAAAGAGCAGAGGTGTCAGGACTCAAAAGCACTTGCCCTCCCCTGCCTAGGGGTCAGAGTCAGCCCTACCTGCACCCAGCGAGGACCCCTCCCTAGGACCGGCTCTGTCCCCATCTCCTTTGTGCTGATAGCACAACCCAATCCTCTCCTGTTCTTAATGCAGCTGAGGCCAGTCAACATTTTAATTTAGGTGCTGAGAAATGAATCCAGGTAAATAAATAAGTGAGAAAATGAGAAACTTAGTTTATAAGGCAAAACTTTCTTATCCTGAGACAATAGAAGTCTAACTACAGAAAATAGACTGGCATGGTTTTTTGGGTACAAGCCCCAAGTTCCTGAGTAGTGCCCGCCCCCTGGACACCCCCCCTCCCCCCAAGTTCATATGATGAAGTCCTAACTCCTTGTGGCTGTATTTGGAGTAAGGAAGGAATTAAGGTAAAATGAGACTTTCAGGGTGGGACCCTGATCACATAGGATTAGTGCCCTTATAAGAGGAAACAGCAGATATCTTTCTCAGTCTCTTTCTCTTTTTTTATGTCTCAAAACACAACAAGAAGCAGCTATCTGAAATCCAGGATGAGCATGTTCACCACAAATGAAACTCTACTGACACTTAAACTTCCAGGCTCCTGAACTGTGAACAATAAATGCCTGTTGTTGAAGCCATGCAGCATGGTATTTTGCTATGGCAGCCTGAGCAGACTAAGACACCCTTTGGCACTGTATGAAGAACTCGCTTCTAAACTGTTTGGTTTTGACCTGGACACCGTCCCTTATCCTCAGCCCCAGATCTAGGATGGGATCTGAGAAAAGGAGTGGGAAACGGGTATGAAGGGTTAGCAAGTAGTGAATAGAAACGTCACACCAGGACGTCAGCATGACTCAGGAGACAGATCATGGACTTTGCTATAAGGCTGACTTAGGTTCCAACCACGGCTATCTCTTAGACTTACTAAGAGCTCATGAATTTTCTGAAGACCTTAGCTTTTCCTTATAAGAGGAAACAGCAGATCTCAATAAAATGGGTGACATTTGCCCCCCAGAAATGTGTTCTTCAGAATAAATGAGGAAATATGTATAAATTGTCTAATAAATAGCAGGTCCTCCATGAGGGCTTTTCTGTATTATTTGGGTGGAGCAACAAATGGCCCAGACAAAGTTTGCTTGGTTTTCCGGAGCTGGTGGGAGATAAGCATTGCTCCCTAAATACGCTCAGTTTTTCCATGTGTCTCTAATCTGCAGTCAGAGGATGATGACAAGAAAAGGCTCTTCAGAGAGAGAAGCTGGCAGGCCTACCTGGAACCGATAAAAGGTGCCATCGTCCTTCATGGTGAGAACATGGTCCGAGATGGGAAAGACATAGCCCTGGGCAGCTATAAGGCTTCCCAAGTGTATTGCTTCAACTGCAGGGACAGAGTGTAAGAGAGAGAAGTAATTAGGAAGCTGTCAGAGGGGAGGGCTACTTAGCTGAAATGTAAGCTGTGAGTGCAGAAAGGCGACCAGAAGTCAACTGTCATCACCCCCAGATAACTCCTCGCTGATTGACTGATGGATCAATAACTTTATGATATGATTGCATGGGCTGGGGGAGTATCAATGGTTGGGAAGCACTGCCAAGTGCCTGGGACTCCTCTGGATCCCAGCTCTGAGAGTCTGACATTACTTTAACCTCCCGCCAAGACTTCCAGCAGAAAGTGCTCTTGGTGAAGAGCATGAGCTCTGGTGTGGATAAACATGTGATCGTTCACATACAGTGTGTAGCAGCGTCTGGGGCAGAGTCAGTGCTACACACTGTGTGTGCCGGCTGCCCTGATTCATGTTTTTGTTCTCCTCATTTCTCATCATCCTCAGCACTGAGCGGGAAGCCTTGCCACCCACAGACACTCTGCACTCAAACTGCACTGTCCGATGTGACAGTCCCTTCTCTTAGGGTCATAAAGGCAAGCCTCACTTTTGTGGTGAACAGTGTAGTGGGCAATGGCACAGGGAGGCCAATTTGGTAAAAAAAATTTATATTTTTGCCACAATCAACATGTTGTTTTGTTACTTTAGCACCAACCATAACTAGATTCACATAAATCACTAAGAATTTTATATTTAGCCCAACCGGCATGGCTCAATGGTTGAGCATCAAACTATGAACCATGAGGTCACAGTCTGATTCCCATTCAGGGCACATGTCTGGGGTGCAGCTCAGTTCCTCAGTAGGGGGCAAGTAGGAGAAAGCTGATCAATAATTCTCTCTCATCATTGAAGTTTCTATCTCCCTCCCTCTCCCTTCCTCTCCAAAATCAATAAAAATATTTTTAAAAAAGAATTTATATTTATTCTGAGCAGAGCTAAGAAAAATAATGAATTTAAATGATTATACCACACATAATAATAACTCTTCACACATACAAAAGTACTTTTACTGGTAAAAACAAATTTTCATATGTGGAAATTATTATTTTTTTAAATACCTTTATTGTTGAGAATATTACAGATGTCCCCCCTGTTATCCCGTATTTGCCCTCTTCCATCTGGATCTCCCCTCAGATGTATAAATTATTAACATGAAGAGGAGTTTCTAGGAACTAATTTTGCATGTTTTTGTAGGTTGTAAAAGTGACTTGTTTTGGCTTTGCTTGCCAGCTTTTCCAGAGGCTGTGTATAATCCAGGTGTTGTGTTTACTAAGAACCACCCTTCTCCCTTTGGAAGGAACATGCACGTGTAACTAGTGGGATTAAAACAAATAGAGTTTTATTTTACCTGCTTGGTGTTGACCAGTTTGCTTTTTAAAGTCTATATGGTTTAAGTATCATGGGTCCAGCAAAAGAGGGAAGTTTTATCACCTGTCTGCACCTTGCCCAGGAAAGGAAGAACAAAATCCACTAAGAAGGTGACTTTCATGTCACCAGTCTAGAGCTTCATTCTTTGAGCAAAAGGGCTTTTGCTTAGAAATGTGGCAGAGGGGGAGAAGGAAGGGAGAGAGGGGTGGAGGTTAGACATATCTGGCTTCCCAGGGCCTTAGTTTGCCTCGTTTCCACCTTTCTATACCCAGCTGGTGAATTACTCATAATTCATCCTGCTCAGAAGCCCAGGCAGTTGCCAACACCTGGAAGTTCTCTTAAGGGCATCAGAGTGTAGCCGACATTCAGAGACATGACCCATGTCATTGTGCACCTTTCACTGAAGCTCCTCATACCAGGGCCAGAGGGGATTCCTAACCATCTCTCCTACCACTAGCTGGTTCAGGGTTTTCAGCATACTACTACTAACCACCACTATTACTATTATTATTACTACCACCACCACCACCACCACCACCACCACTACCACCACTACTACTGTTCCTACTACTACTACTACTAACCACCACTATTACTATTATTATTACTACCACCACCACCACCACCACTACTACCACTATCACCACTACCACCACTACTACTGTTACTACTACTACTAACGACCACTATTACTATTATTACTACCACCACCACCACTACTACTACCACTATCACCACTACCACCACTACTACTGTTACTACTACTAACCACTACTATTACTATTAATTACTACTACCATCACCACCACCACTACTTCTACTATTACTACTAACCACTACTATTACTATTACTACTACTGCTACCACCATCACTACTACTACGATGATTAATAACAGTAATAATAAAATATTTTGGTGACACATGATTATTTTAGAAGGGCGAGGAAAACAGTGCTCTTGGAAGAGACCGCCATGAAGAAAGGTGGTCCTTAGCTTAGCATCATCATCAAATGAAATGCTGACTTCAGATACATGTAACTAAGCTGGAAGAGACTTATTCAGTCCAGTTTTTGTAAGTGGACAATCAGAAGTCCAGGCTGCATAGGGAAAACACATGGGCCAGTTGATTCAGGTTTTTTCCTTAAAAGGATTGGCAGGTATCGTTTTCCCCTGTGAATAAAGAACTTGACTAGAATTAAGAATTTTCATGAGTCATGAGAGTAGTCATTAATCAAGGTGGTTTAAAGGCTACTGTCACTTCATTAATGACCTGCTTTTCAGGCACTCAGGTTTCTGGCAACTATATTTAATCAAACTCTATGTAAATTGTATTGTTTTTAGTCAATAGTATATTACCAGCATCAGATTAAAATACAGAAATGCCTGAGCTGATATACTGACCCCAGCCAAGAATTATAGCTGAAGGTCAGACATCTAGAAAGGGAACTTGAAAAAAGATCTTTAAAAAGCATAGCCATTGTCCAGCCAGCCTGGCTCAGTGGTTGAGTGTCAACCTATGAACCAAGGGAGTCATTGTTTGATGCCCAGTTAGGGTACATGCCCGGGTTGTGGGCTCGATACTCAGCAGGGGGCATGCAGAAGGCAGCTGATCATCATTGGTGTTTCTTTCTTTCCTTCTCCCTTCCTCTCTGAAATCAATACAAATATATTAAAAAAAACAGCAATTGGAGGCCATTTAATTTGGGGCAAAGAAGTCTAATCCGTAGGAACATCAGAATACATGTCTGGGGTTTTATACATATGAAATATAGGCATCAGGAATACTCAGTTAAGACAGGGAGTGAATAACAAATTCAGAAAAGTATTAACTAACAACACATGATAATAAGCTATACTTATCTAGAATTTTCATTTTTCTGGAACTCCCCATTTTTTAATTATGCCGTGAAAATAAATTTTACTGCTTATTTACTGGTGGGAGGACAGATTTGGAAACTGTTTTATTGGCTAGAGTCTTGTTATTGTCTTTCTGGTAAGGTTTTCCTAATTGAAATGCACAATTAAAGTTGAAAAAAAAATAATTCCTTCCCTTCTTGCAGAAAAAGAAAACAGAAGGCATCCTAGCAAATAATTAAACATCTTAATTGTGAATCAGGCAATCTAATTTTAAGATCCGGGTCTGGAAGGCTGCTCAGTGACAGCACTACAACTTATCTTTAATTGCTGTGGCTAATGAGAATTCAACTCATTTCACACGTTACTGTATTGGGCTCTTTGGCATTCTCAATGGTTACTCATTTCCTCAAAGGGTGATTTAAATTTAAAGGTAGATATTCAGTGGAGAAAATAAATCAATTTCATTCCTAAGTAAAGAGGTTCCACATTTTGGGATTCACCTATGAGCCCAGTTCTCAGGAGGGTAGGAGATCTAGTCTGGAACTTGGTTATGTGGGATGTTTACTGATACCATGAGGGATAGAGTCAGGGTCAAAGATCAAGTACCTGGGTCTTCGATGGACAGGTTCTTCATCAGCCACTGCACAATGTCAGTACCTGCAACGATAAAGCAATTACCTGAAGACCTGATAGGTGGTAAGCCCTGTGGCAGAAGCAGCATGTTAACCTAAGAGAATCCTTATTCGAATTAGCACACACCTAGAGAGCTGGGCAATACTGATGCTTTTCTATCCTAACAAACTTTTTCTACCCATTGGTTCACTTCCACAGTTACAATCCCATTCTTTTCCAAAAAACATCCACTTCTGATTATGCCGAAGAATCTTGTGTGCACACATTTCTGGGGAGCATCTATAGGGGACATCCTGCGCATACAGATTTGGATGACTTCCCTAAGATGGGCTGGTGAAATTTTACCATGCCCAGCCTGCAGACCATTTCCTATGGAGAGTGGTCTCCTCCGTTCCCTACCTTTACTGACAAGGGCTGATCAAAGTTCCTGAAAATGTCTCTAATATCTTCTGGGATGGACCAACCCTGAAAGAAAGTAGCCCTTTGTCAGTCTGTGGGGGGAACTTCTCTGTACTCACCTATCCCCTGGGCCAGGTGACATTTCCTGATGCTCCTGCAATTTGGGGTAGACTGAGTTCTGACAGTGGGCATGATGAATGCCACTTCTAGATCCAGGCCATGAAAACTCCCATGTGGTCCTGCATAGCTCCATACCCCTCTGTTAGCCACCAGCTGGCTGAATGAAGAGGACTTCAAGGACTCAGGGCGGGCAGAGCCACAATGTGGAAGGAACCTGGGCTTCTGAACAACCACGAAAACTGATGCCCATTTGGGGCTCTGACCTGATTAAAAGTGTGTTGTGTTAAGCTCCAGAAATTGGGGGCTTACCTGTTTCGGCATCTAGTATTATTTTAGCTAACTTAAATTCTTAAGAGTCAGAGGGACTTTTAAAACTTAATTGCTCCAACTCTAGCCAATACATGAGTCCCCATCCGCAATACCCTGGACAAGAGGTGCTGTAATGTCCATTTAAAAAAAAACCCCAGAACCTCGGAACTCACAGATCCCTCCTAGCCAGCTTCTCCATGTGGAATCATCTTTGATTTCTAGGAGCAGAAACTGAACTTACTCTCTTTGGCCTTAGTTTTACATTCTAATGCTAGAAAAACAAACCCAGTCCTTCTCACTCTGTGGGACAGGTCTTCAAACATTTGGGAAGTTCATCTGACATACTATCGGTGTCTCCTTGAGTGCCATCTCCCACCTTGAGCCATGCCTGGTTCTCTCACCATTTTGGTAACAATTAATTCCCTTTTGTTTACTTCCATTTGGAAATGTGGATCCTAGAACCAATGTTTCCTAGGACAGCCCAGTTCCCGTGGGGGTGGAGGAACTGTTTTTGGAGGATTCTGAGCTTCTGATCAATTCACTCCAAACCTCACTTTAAACCAGTGCAGACCTTCAAAGGTGGCTTTGTCATTTCAGGACGGATGCATAACAGAAAAGAGCCCTAAAGGGGAGCATTTCCAGATATCCAAGTCCTGGCATGGGTGTAAGGCTTGGTGGGAGGGAGAGGGTCTGTGGACAGCTCTCCTGGGATAGATTCCTGCCTGAGAGACTGGAGAGTGTGCAGAGGGGTTTAACTGTTGTTCTTTACCAGAAATCAAGTTTCTAGAAATTTGGTTGCCAGTGGGGAGGCCAGTTCTGGCCTGAGTGCCTAGACATTTTGCTTCTCTCTGGCTCTCT
>PVJC01017710.1:0-32182 GCA_004026665.1 Murina feae
TGTACATATCATAGTTATACCTTTTCATTGTGTCCATTGTCCCAAACCAGTCATGTTGACCCCAAGTAGCCATAAGAGTGTGGAAAATATGGGGAGCAGTTAAGATTTGGGGAGAGCACCCATGCCCCTGCCATGGCTCCAATGGATGTCTGTATCTGACCATTCTGCCCCCCTTTTCAACATTATCATGTCAACCTTGTCTTTTTAGGCTAACTGCCCCCAAGCGCTGTGTGGGCTATGCCCAATTCTGCCCTGGGTATAAGCCCAGTGGGTCCTTCACAGAGCAGAGCCCTGAGCGGATTAATTGGCTGCACTGGCTCCATTTTGCTGCTCACACTTGCCTTGGCCTCTGTTCTGGGTGGCCTCTCTCCTCCTTGTTGTTTGAAATTGTCAATACTCTAATGCCTATCAGTGTCCAGAGACGGTTTCAGCGCTTACCCCAACAACCCCAGAGGCCCACTTTGACAAATGGGGCTTGGCTGATTCAATACATAGTTTTCCAAAAGGGGTACATTAAACCCTTGCAGCCGTGTCTACAGCCTCCAAACCATATGGTGGCCTCAGTGAAAAGAGCACTGGGTTTAAATTCAGAAGTTTTCATCCTGGCTTTGAACGTAACAATCACCATAATAAGTGATTATAATAATAATGTCTGTCATTTATTACTTGCCTGAAATGTGCTTATTTCTCTTCTAAGCAAATAACACACATTTCTCACAAAGGTTTTACAAAGCAGTGTTATTTTTCCTATTTAACAGGTAGGGCTTAGGGAGCTATAAAACAGATTCTATGATGGGGAAAAAAAAATCTTCCTCTTCTCTTCCAGGGAAATTGTTCTCAAAGTTGTGTAGGGATCTGGGTCAAAACTATTTTCATAATGATACTAAGATTTTAATGTTCTTTTTCCTCTAATTCTCTCAAGAGTGTAGCGTACAGCAGATCAAATTCAGAAGCCGAGTAAGAGCCAAACCTTAAAATTTCAAAAAGGTAAAACCATGCTACTCTTCTCACTATTTTTTAAAATTTTGTAAAATGTGGTTATTTGTACATATCAACATATTGTTTATGTTGACATGTAATTGGTTTATTGTTATAGTTGAAAATAAAATACTTTTTTGTGCGTTTTTTAAAATTTTCTTTACTGGTCAAGGTATTACAAATGTGTCCTCATCTCCCAACAACCCTCAACCCTCCCCCCCCACTCATGCTCTCAT
Source organism: Murina feae (assembly GCA_004026665.1). Taxonomy (NCBI): domain Eukaryota; kingdom Metazoa; phylum Chordata; class Mammalia; order Chiroptera; family Vespertilionidae; genus Murina; species Murina feae. The sequence continues at coordinate 1,215 of PVJC01017710.1, forward strand.
CCCCCTGTTGTCTGAGTCCATTGGCTTGGCTTATATGCATGCATACAAGTCCTTTGGTTGAAATAATACTTTTTAAGGTCTCAGTTTTTACTTCTGATGTGGTAAATGTCTACAGATATAACTCACAAAAACAAAGCTCCTTGTGGTCCTGCATAATTTGTAACAATACAGAGGAGACCTAAGACAAAAATCAAATTGAAAACCACTACCCTAGAGTAATCCTACTCTTGAGCAATAAATGTATTTGTGATTGCTAGGTATCTCCCTTTTTTCACTAAGTGTATAAAAGTAAAAGCATGTTTACAGACATAGACATACATGTACCTTTTCCCGCACAAATGGAAATATACAGTTGATTTTAAATGGTTATTTTACATTGCTTGTTATATATGTTTAGTGTGTTTTATATGAATTCTTCAAGCTCAGACTCTGTATGACAGGCAGACATGTAAGAATCAGAGAGAAGTGGGGCCAGGACAGAGCAGGGAGAGAAGTTGGCACATAAAAGGACACATCTTCAGCTTGTTTCGTTCTATGACTTAAATCCTTAACAGAATATTACACGTGCTATTATCTGAATAATTTTCATCTGGTATTCTATGACTTGACTTTATTAAATGTTCACTCACTTATTCTCTTTTAATTTTTTAATTTGAGGTAATTATAGATCCACATGCAGTTGTCAAAAATAACACAGAGAGGTGCCATATACCCTTTCTTTACTCAGTATTCTCTAATAACTTGTTGCAAAGTTCAGTAAATATCACAACCAGGGCACTGACATGGATACAGTCAAGATACAGAAAAGTTGGTGGGACTACAAACTGGTTCAACCTTATGGCAAACAGTATAGAGATTGCTTAAAAACTAAAAACAGAAATACCATAATACCCAGCAATTCCACACCTGGGGATATATCCAAAGAAACTGAAAATATTCAAAAAGATATGTGCACCCCTATGTTCATTGCAGCATTTTTTATGAGAGCCAAGATATGGAAGCCACCTAGGTGTCCATCGATAGATGAATGGATAAAGAAGATGTGGTACCTATACAATGGAATAGTACAAAGCAATAAAAAAGAATGAAATCTTGTCATTTGTGACAACATGGACCTATAGGGTATTATACTCATTGAGTCTTAAGCAATTCATTTTGGGGAGAGAGATAAATTTAATATGTGTTGGATATAAATCACTGGTTTTTCTAATTATTATCCAATTATCAGGGTACCATTTAATAGTCTTTTTAGTTCTTTTGTGATACTTATTGTTTCATTATACAATTTTGAAGGTTCTATTCTGTTCCAATGATCTCTTATATTCTACTTGAGGCCCAGTGCATGGATTCGTGCACCAGTGGGGTCCCTCAGCCTGGCCTGTGCCCTCGCGCAATCTGGGATCCCTCAGGGGATTTCAGACTGCCAGTTTTGGCCCGATCTGGCCTGCAGGAATTGGGCCAAAACCAGCAGTCCAACATACCCCAAGGGATGTAGTAGTGCGAGAAGCAGCAGGCAGCCAGGTTGGGTGCCACACTGCTTCCACTCATCCTGGTCCTGCTGCGCCTGCCACCACCACTTGGTAAGCTTGCTGAGTGGCACTCCAGCTGTGGGAGCACATTGACCACCAAGGGGCAGCTCCTGTGTTGAGTGTCTGCTCCCTGGTAGTCAGTACGTATGTCATAGCAACTGGCCAGTCATCTAGTTGCTTAGGCTTTTATATATATAGATGGTAAATTAGAACCAGAAACCGAATATTTAAGCATCTACCATGTTCTAATACTTGATAGAAGAGGCCCCTTCCCCGCTCTTTTGTAAACTCCATGATTGTATATCCTGTTCATTTCCCATATGAAGTTTAGAAGCATGCTTTTTTTCTAAGATAGAATCTTACTGGAATCTCAATTTAAATTATTTGTAACTTATAAACGAACTGTTGGAAAATAATTATTGAATTAGTTTGGCATTTGTGACACTGGTGGATGTAGACCTCTAACCACATATAAAAGAGGATTTGAATCAGTATTTATGGGAAACTCTTCAGGCTCTGTCTTACTCCCCATGCATGTTCTCCCTCCTCCCTGAGTCTATTCTCTTACTTATTTAAATAAGCTTTAACATAGACCCTTGGCCTTGAACTTATTTTTTCACTTTGCTCTTCATTACTGGTCACATCCTTTGGACAGTTTCCTTGGCTCCAGCCTCTGTCCCCTGCTATGTTTTCCTCTAGTACTTTGATTCTATTATTCTAGACTATTTGCTAGGTTCTCCTGTTTTCCTCTTGCCAGCCAAGGTTTGCAGATGTTTATTCTCCCATCTATTAATGCACCTTGCCATATTTGCTCAAAACTTTTATTTATATTTACAAAGGTTCTTTATTTTCATTATTAAGCCACGCATTGTTGTGTGTGTGTGTGTGTGTGTGTGTTATTGAGGAAGAACCTTTCCTATTTAGACTCTCCATTTATTATTAACAAACTGGAATATTACAGAATTTTTTTGTATTGCAACTGACATGTCTTCTTATTAAAAAAAATTAAGGCTATTAGTTTTTACCAAATCTTGGAAATTTTCTAACTATAGTTATGTATCTCACAAATAATAAAGTATTGTTTCAATCTTAACAGTATGTACTGCCTTCATCAATGCAGTAAGAGAACACAGTATCACTGGCCAGACATCATATCCACAAGAGTGAGCTTTGGTGCCACTGGTGATGACAAAGCACCTTCATTGGTGAGGTGGGCCACAAGAGGTACATGCAATCCACACACCTAAGAGACTGGTTGATGCACACATGTGAAAAGCTCACTGCAGACTTGGAAAAACAACCGATGGACAATTAACAGAGCAGAAAATATGTAATGATAGGTGAGGACCAGGGCCAGAAATATCTAGTTTATTACCAGATCCTGTTTATGACTGTTGATATGCTCCCAGACCTGTGTGACCAAAATGATATGAAGTAGACAATATCAACCGTGAAAATACACAAGAGCTGAAGGATTTTGATGAAAATGAAAAATGAATTTTAAAAATTCCTGGAAATAGCAAAGAAGAAAGCAAAGAGAGTTAGTAGCTCAAAAGATAAATCTCAAATCTGAATCCTAGAAAAATATGGGCAGACGCAGGAGCAACTAATAGGCCTACATGAACTTAGAAAACAATGATAAAGAGTAGTGTATTTAGATCTTTAGTGCTTTTTCTTTTCTTTTTTGTTAATCCTCACCTGAGGATATTTTTCCATTGTTTTTTAGAGAGAGTGGAAGGGAGAGAGAGAGACAGAAACATCAATGTGAGAAAGACACATCAATTGGTTGCCTCCTGCATGCAGCCTGACTAAGGCTGGGGAACCTGCAATCAAGGTACGTGCCCTTGACCAGAATCGAATCTGGGACCCTGCAGTCTGTGGTCCAATGCTCTACCCTCTGAGCAAAATGGCTAGGGCTAAATCCTTAGTTCTTTTTTGTATGTTTGTTTTGTTTTATTGCTTAAAGTATTACAACGAGTGTTAGATAGGTCTCCATTTTTTTCCCTTGAGTTCTTAATGGTGTTCCTAAGTGAAAATTGTAGCTCACAATAATACAGAGATATAAATGGTGTAAATGTTTCAAAGGGAACAAGTTTCTTTGGCTATACTTACTAAATAATAAATCCAATTTTTAAACCATCTCTGCTATCCAACAGAGGCTCTCATGTAAATTCAGGAGGAAATACCCTCAGGTGGTCTTGGAAACAAATGAGAAAGTGCAACATTTATATATTTTAAACTGCTAAGTTTAAAACCAAGTGAAACCCTTGAGAATATTTTTAAATGTTAGAAAATTGTTTCTACATTTTTTTAGGTATTCAAACAGGAGAGTTTTATGGGTGACACATAACATTTTCAGCAGCAAAATCACATAATGAAAATGTTTCCAAAAAATCCCTTTCAAAATGTTCCATACTTGAATTTATTTCATTAATAAAACATCACAGTTGTCTTTAAAAATAAATCAAGTTAATTTATTTTTTTCAAACACACTGCTAGGTAGTATACCAATGGCACACAGTGAGAAAAAGGTCAACAAATGTGAAATGCTTACTTTTTTAAAAGAGAAAAATGTGTAGTTCAGCTTTGACAAGTAAGTTTGACAATTATTTCAATATTTCTTATTAGGAAATTTTATGTGGAGCTCAAAAGATTTTCAGAATCATTTCTCATTTCATAAATAAGTATTATAAAAATTGCTCTTCTAGTATGTAAGGAAAATAATCTACTTCACTAGGTTTATAAACTATGAATACTACAAAAACCTAAAGCAAAAAAAAAAAAAATGTGGGATGAGCTCATGAACCCCACCACTGTTTTACTGGGTACAACCTGTGTCACATCTGATTGTCTAGCAGTTGAGCAAAGCCCACTGTCAGTCCACATGTTATACATTAATTAAGGCAATATTCTAAAGATGGCGGAGTGGGACAGTGACATCCTGGGTTCTGGATGTTGTTGTCGTGCTGCTGAGTTAAGTAAAGCAGGCTCATCTATCATCAGATTCTTGTCCTGTGAAATGGCCGAACCTACTTTTAAGCCACTTTGCACTGGGCATTCTTCTCCCTGGCAGTCTGAGGCATCCTAATGTGGACACTGCCTCGGGGTCTTGCACTCTTCTTTCTGACTGGAGTGCTCTTACACCATGGCTCATATGACTGACTGAGTTCTAATCATTCAGGTCTCTGCTTAAATGCCACTTCCTCAAGCTACTGTAGCCTTACTCTACCTAAGTTACTCTTCATCATCTTAAGCTACATAATTTTCTTCAAAGGATTTAGTTTCTGTAATGTCCTGATTTCCTTATTTTATAACATTTTTTTTTTCAATCTTCCTTGTGAGTAGAGACTTCATCTATCTTTTCGCTGCTGTGCCCCAGTACAAAAAGCACTTCCCAGCACATGATGACATTCAATATTTGTTGACTGACTATATCTTGAATTTTCTTTCCTGAATCTTCTCCACAGAAAGCCTATGCTCTAACATACTGAATTTCTAGCAAATCATAGAATGCAATCTATTTTCTCTTGATACTCTGCCTTTGAATTTTCTGTTCCTTCTACCTATATGTCTATTTCTCCTCCCTCAGTTATAAAATGTAAGGTATCTACTCTATGCCAAGTACTGTATTTGTATGAATATGAAGTTTAATAAAATGAAGTTTCTATCACAATGATTTGTCACTTCACACCACTAGGATGGCTATAATTAAAAAACAACAACAAATGTGGCAAGAATGGGGGAAAATTGGAGCCTCATATACTGCTGGTCAAATATAAAAAGATGCATCCATTTTCAAAAACAGAATGGAAGTTCCATAAACTGTTAAACATAGTTTTCTAATGAGTTAGCAATCCTACTCCTCGATATAGAGCCAAGAGAACAGAAAACATAGGTCCACACAAAAACTTATACTTAAACTAGAGGCCCGTTGCACGAAGATCCGTGCACTAGGCCTTCCTTCCCCTGGCGGCTGGCACCCGGGACCCAGGCCTTTGGCTCAGCTGCAGCCGAGAAGCCAAGCCTCTTCAGTCTTCAGTCTTCAGCCTTCATTCCAGCCCGAGCCTTCCGTCTTTGCTCCGCGCCTGTGTATGCAAATTAACCACCATCTTTGTTGGGTTAATTTGCATGGTCGCTCTGATTGGCTGGTGGGCATAGCGGAGTGACACCAATTTGCATGTTTCTTTTATTAGTGTAGATTTTCATAGGAGCATTATTTACTGGTAAAGTAGCCAAAAAGTGGAAGCAACTCAAATGGCCATAGAATTACGGGGTGATGGCTAAAGGGTATGGGTTTCTTTTTGGGGTAGGGAAATGGTCTAAAATTAAATTTGGTAATATATACATATATCTGTGAATATAATAAAAGTCACTGAATTATATACTTTAAATAGGTGAATTGTATGGTATATGAATTATATTTTTAAAAAGCTGTTAAAAATATATAAATCACCAAAAAACACAAAAGTAAAAATTTTGCCATCTCTAGAAGTCTTCCAAGATTGAACTCTCATTTTTCTCTTCAAGGAAGTCTTGGTTTTGTGTCCCTCTTCAGTGTGCTTGCAGGATCCTGCAGCTGCTTCTATCGTAGCTGGAATCACCTACTCTTGGAAGTTTGATTCCTTTATCTCTTCCATCACACAAATGTTGAATGTCACCATGTACTGGGAGTGCTTTATCTCTTCCTTGGGAATAGGGATGGTATCTTTCTATTCTGAATTCTAGAACTTAGAATGCACATAGTAGCTGCTTTGGTAAATGTTGGCTGAAAGAATGTGAAGAAATAATTGAGTTAATAACAAAGAAGAAAGGAAGGATTTAGTTTTGTTTCAGAATAGGGGGAAAAATTGCAAAACTTTAAACAAAAGTACAGTGTGCTGGGTCAAATCCAGGGAGTGGGTATGAAAACAAAAGGTCAAGTTCTCCAGAGTGGAGTAGTCCCAATGGAGCATGGGGGAAGTGAAGACCTTTCCTGATGTGGAGGTTCCTGATGTGGAGGTTCCTGATGTAAAGAGAAGGTCACATTTGCTGGACAATGAAGATCTACATTGTGGCTCTATTGGAATGACCATTGCATAGAGCTGAGACTTGCCGGTTGAAACTTTTCTGAGTGATAGCAGAAGAGTCCGTGGAATAGACTACAAAAATTCAAGTCCCAAAGATCTCAATAAATGTGGGAGAGTGACAAGGATGGGAAGAGAGGACAATACAAATAGTATAGATTTTACAAGACAGAACAGGTATATTCTTTTTAGTATAGAGAATATTTTCTTGGAAGTAAGCTAGTGTTAACTAAGTTTCAGAGTTGTTTCAGCAGAGTCTGTATGCCACTTCCATAGTTCCCTCTAGGTTTTGTCAAACCATTGCTGGTCTGCAGTAATGTTTACAAGACCCTTTAAAATGTCAAAGGATTCCCACCAATTCCTGTTGATGTTTATCTTTATTGCCTTTCCCAATACCTTGATTTTAACAGCTAGAATGAAAATTACCCATGGGAATTTTGTGGCACTACACGCACCCTCTTGGCATATCTTTTAATAGCCAGAAAGAGTCAAACTAGTCCTCAGAAACAATTTAATGATAGTATAAAGAAATACCACAGAGCAGCAAACAAACAGATTGGCAGAAGTCATTCCAACTGCGAAGAGCACAGGTTAGCTCGCTGAGTGCTCACAGGCTAAGAGCACACAGCCATGAGAATGGCAGACTAACAAACATTGCTTGAAGGCTTTCTGCATGTCTACTAGGTCAGCATTTTACATGTTTTAATTCTAATCCTCAAAATAATTCCTTGGTGGAATAGTACTCATATTTTTAGAGGTTGACATGGAGAGAGTAGTTAACATCAAGACAGTGTGGCTCCTAAACTCACATCCTACTTACCTTACTATACTACTCTTTGAAATCTCTCTACTCTACTGGTTGATTGGACATGGAAAAGACATACTAATTGCATATGTACTAATCTTTTGTATATGTGACTTGTGACATGAAAAGCACTATAAAGAATTGGCGCACTATGGGGAAATATTAACTGAGGTGTGACTGTATTAAAATCAGGCTGGAAATGGCAGTAGAAATTCAGTAGGAATGTCTACATATTGGTCCCCTGAACACTATTATCTTTGACACCTTTGTGCTTCTGCACAGGTTCTTTTCATGCCTAGACTGCCTTTCCACCCTTAGCTGCCTATTGAGTAATAATTACTATGCATCCTTCAAGATACATAATATTATCACTTCCTCCATGGAAACTTCTCCAACTCTCCCAAGCAGAATTAGTCATGCATTTGGCTGGATTCTCAACTGCTTTGTTTATACACCTTTTATACCATCTGTAAATGTTCAGTGCTAGAAGCAGAAACCACACTAAGTACATTAAGCAAAAGGAGACTTAGATGCTTCCAAAACTGTTTGCAAGGCTTCTAAGGCTAGTCTTCTGAAATGACTCTCAGAGCACCCTCTGACCTTAGTACAAGAGCACACATGTGACCTTTGATCCAGGGATCAGAAAAAGTTGTCAATGATTCCACTGAAATTGCTTCTTGATAGCTACAAAGTTGGTAAATGGCTTTGGAATGCTACAAAATGTCCACAGCCCCTAGGAACTGGCTTGCCAACAGAAGATAACCAAAGGAGCAGGAATTTGCCTTTCCAAATATAAGTGCATAAATCAGATTGGTGGAACCTAATTTATCCAGAACCCTAGCTGAAAGGGAGTCTATTAAATGTAGTTTTTATTTAAGCCTTTGCAAATAGCAAGTCTTACCAGAAATAAGACAACTGAAGCTGAGTAAGACAATTTATATCACCCACTACAGCACTCTGCAGGCTGTGTTTTTATGTATCAGCTTTCATTAGTGGCTCATAAGGGGGTAGCAAAAAATTTCCTTATTTTCTTATTCCAAATTCTTAACTGAGAAAACATATCAATAGATATTTGTGGAATAAAGAATAATTCTTTAGCATCTCTTATTTGTTTTACTGTCAAAGGAGAATATGTGGCACTATTAGGCCTACTATTAAACAGACACACTCCATGTATACTGAGAAGCAAGCAGGTGAGCCTGAAAGACCAAGACAGCAATGGGAACTTAATTTAAGCCTAATTCAGCTACTTCTGAATTAGGTGTGATAACTAACCACTTTCTATATTAGAATATGTCCAAACTCCAGATCCATATATTTGGAGATATTCCTATGCTCAGTTTGATCACAAAACTCTGGGATGTGAGGAACAAACTGGATATTGGAAGATTATCCTCTGAGCTTCAGGACAAAATAATCTCCGCGTTTCCACTAGGCAGAAGACTTTCACATAGATCGGTTTTTCACAGAACCCTGTTAATGCTGTAGTCTTACTGAAAATCTTCAATGCTCCCATTTCCACAAAACAAGACTCAACATCCTTACCCTAGCATTCAAGACCCATTACTCTAAGGTTCACACTAACTTTCCAAAAACATCCCCCACCCCTTACACTTGCCTTCTAAGCGCTCACTCGTTCTCCAGATGGGCCACATGCTTGCCTCCTCATGTTTAGTTCTTGCCATTTTCCTCTCTAGAATGCCCTCTCTTCCTTTCTGTTTTGAATAGAGCCTGATTTTTTCTGCGTTTTAGGTATTCCCTTATCCTTATAATTTAGTCCTACCTTGCTTCTTCCATGAAGCTTCTGTGAGACCCAGTTCCTTAATATTCTTCCCTCCTCCCACCTATTTCACTTCCTGTTGTGCTTATTATATACTAGCAGCCCTGTGCACGAATCCATGCACCAGTAGCTTGCCAGTAGCTCACTGCCGCCCTCCAGTAGCTCTCTGCCCACTTCCCTGCCCTCTGTAGCTCCTCCCGTCCTCCCTCATAGCTTGCTTACCTGTCCCCTCCTGTAGCTCTTCCTCGCCCGCTTACAGCTCGCTGTCCCACCCTCCTGCTGATTCATGATCCGGTGGTTACTCGGTCGGTAAGCTTCATGGTGTAACAACCATTTGCATATTACATCTTCATTATATAGGGTGCTCTGAATGTGTCTCGTTTTTGCCTATGTATCCTATGTATCAGTTAGTATCAGTTGCTTCATAGCAGTAGCTGGTCTTATATTTCTTTTTGTCCCTGTACTCAGGTCTGATAACTTATGTCTTTGTTAAATGTGAGGTAAACACATAATTATAATTGTTCTTAGATTTTATTTAATGTGTTTTTCATAATTACAGCAATATAGCTTTGTTAAACACCTATCATTCCCCCCTCTAACCATTCATTCTGGAAACTTCAATACATGAAATATTAAGGTCAAATATCATGTGTAGGAGATTTTCCGTGTAGAGCCTGTTCCCTAAAGTCTGGGTTTTATTATATTGGCCTATTAGAGCCCTTATTCCACTATATCAGTTAGTTTCTGGTGCATAAAAAACACCCCCAAACCTCAGTGGCTTAAAATAACAATCAATTATTTCTCATGATTCAGTGGATCAGCAATTTGGGTTGAGGCCTAGCGGAGACAGCTCATTTTTCCTCTACACGGTGGCTGGGTTCACTCATGGAGATGGCTAGGAAGTCTGGGCCTCCCTCTCTCCACATGGTCCCTCATCCTCAATGAGGCTGGCCTTGACTTGTTGTCATGGATGAAGTTGCCCAGGGGAATGAGAGCATATGCTGCAAAAACTCCCATGATGCTCCCGCCATGGCATTCTACTGGAAAGCACATCGTAAGATCAGCCAAACTCAAAGGGGCAGGGGAACAGACTTCACCTTTTAAAGAGCGAAGTTACAAAGAATCCATGGACATTTTTATCTCCTGCATCTACTGTATCCTACCTATTTATTGCCTGTTTTTATCATTGGGTTGAGAAATCCTCAAATGTCTTGTCTAGATATTTATTTTCACGTGCTGAGTGTCTGGTGCAGCGTCCACTGCTCAATATGAGGTTGATAGACGTTAGATTGCATGTTAGGCAGTGGCTGGGGCACAAAGGTATGGGAGACGCCAAACAGTTCCTGCTCCTGAGGATTTTACCTTCTGGTGGGACAGGAAACATGATGAGGCAAGATGAAAAGAGCCTTTTCGAACAATATAAATTGTATTCTTCCAACAGGAAACTACAAGAGTAATTTCCTAAGCTGGGCACACAGGTCAGAAAAAGCAAGCACCCTTATACCTGGTGTTTGGTAAACTAAGACCTGCACAGTGTTTTGGGGATAAGATTTGGATTCTCGAGTAATAGTTGAGTATAATTAGTAGGTGGACACTGGAGAAATGGCCCAGGGATAAGGAAGTAAAACTATATATTCAAAGAAGTAGTGGCTCCCACTCTGCCTGGAGCGGAGCTGGTGCCAGGCACAGTGGGAGGCTGATGGGGCACCTTGGAATAAGGATGCTTGGATTTTATCTTGTTGGTGATGGCATCTTACAAGAGAAGAACATTAGAGCAGATACTGTGTTTAGGGAGCATATGTAAAATGAACAAAAGAGGGAAAGACAGGAAGTAGAAAGAAGCAAGTATGATGAGGGCCTAAACCTCATGTTGGCAGCAAGTATGGACAAGAGGAAGCCAAGAGATGAATGGTTATCTAGCCCCTGCTGTTCTTTAATATGCATTATTTCATCTGATCCTTCAGTAACCCTGAAATGCAGATGTCAACTCCACCATCTTACAGATGAGGACTGTAAAGTTCAGATAATTTAGGTAACTGGCCCAAGATCATATACATGCTTATGAAAGAGCTGGTTCTTTTAACTCCGAGTTGAAGGTTGTATTCTGCTCTTTTCAGGACACAAAAATATTATCAAATATTTTTTATTTTACTTTATTGTAAATGATGAGCAGGTCTCTTACATAAGATGGTGCTCCTGCCCTCATCTTTGCCCATACAGTGGAGAAAGGAAAGGGACACTTCAGCCACAAAGGGAGAGAAGTGAAGGAAACAGAAAAAGGGACTGAGCACAAAAGCATTCAGCCATAAGTCCCAACAGAAGCATTAAACATTCATTCAATGTATATTTAGCACTTCATAAGTGCAAGCCCTGAGCAGGGTGCTGGGAAGAAGAGGTGAATCAAACACTCTTCCTCTTTCAAAATAGTAGAGGAAATTGGCATGTAGCAAATAAAGGCAGTAACTCTTGCATTCTGTATACAGTAAGCCAAGAGACACAGAGGAAGGGATTACTTCTTGCTGAAGCATAGAAGAAAAGCTTCAGAAAGGGGAGAGACCTTGGGCTGCATATTGATAGGCAAGAAGATGGTCAAGTAGCAAAAAGGAGTAAGAAAGCTGTGAGTGTTGTGTAGAGTACAAAGCAGGGAAGATGAATGCAGTCTCATTCACTGTAGACAGGAATCACATGGAAGAGAGGGACCAGCTCATGTGGGGCAGGACAGTTTAACGGAAGGCAGTATAAACAGCAGGTAGAGGGGTCAATTCCAGGGTCATACTGGCAAGCTTCAAATCCCAGTCTGCACTTCCTTCATTTTTTAGCTTTCAACCAGTTGTTCAACTTCATTAAGGCCTTCTTTCCTCATCTGTAAAATGGAAATGATAAAACCTTCTGCCTCTCTCTTCCAACTTCTGCACCAATGGTGAAGTAGACAGGTGTCAAAGAGAAATCAATATACAGGCTTTCATTGGATATATCTGGATTCGAGTATTTAGCTTGGATTTGAAGTGAAAACGGGCTTCCTAACACTTGCTCTCAAGCCCAGATAATGGGCCCTATACGTGAGGTCAGTCAGAGCTGTTGAAAAGATTCCTAGCATAAAGAACAGAAGCCTCTCACACTCTGTAAACCCTTGTTACTCAGAGTATGATCCTGTACAGATGATCCACATCAGCATTACCTGCAGATTTAATGGAAATGCAGGTTCTCAGGCCCCAGCAAAGACTTACTGGACCAGAATCTGCATTTGAATGAGATTCCCCAGCTGATGCCTGAACATCAAAGTCTGAGAAGCACTGCCAAAGAGCACTAGAGAAACTGGACCTCTAGATGAGAGAGTCTACATCCGGCCTATAGGATCCATCGCTCCTTTTCCCCGTGGAAGAGCCAATAGAGTTAGACAGAGGCAGAAGAGTCTACCTGATGCCTCTGTGCAGGTGTAAGTTCCCGCCTGAGGCTGGCAGGAATTCAGGATGGGGGAGAGCATGCTACCTCCTGTAAGCACAGAGGTGGAGGAGGCAGATAACCCCGTGACAGTGACCCTAGTGGTTGGGTGCAACATTCCCTGAGACTGAAGGCAGGACAAGGGGAAATCTGAAAAGAAAGACAATTTGGAATATTTTATAGTTTCGTTTTTCAATGTTCAGAGCTTAGATTCATCTAGAATTTCTCCTATGTTTCTGCTCAAATGTCATCTAATGGGATGGCACCTTGAGAAATCCCTTAACACTGCCACCACCTCCTCCAACACTCGGCACCCCCTGCTCCCCTGAGGTAAGGGACTGCCTTGCTGGACCTGTCTCCTCCCCTCCCCAGTGAACCTGAGTGCCACGAGGAGCGGTATCTGTTTTGTTCATTATTGTTTCCCTGCTGCCTAGAAGAAAAATGGCACTGGTGGTAGGTGCTTGATAAATATTTGTTAACTGAATGAATATGACTTTGAGGTCCCATGGGCATCAGGTGGAGCTGTCCAATAATAACTCTTTATACATCTGGAGTTCCGGGAAAAATCTCAGTTAGAGGTAAAGACTGCGAGTCATTAGCTATTGGTGGGAACTGAAGCTAGAGGCTGGATGAGGTCACTTGGAGAGAGTTCTGTACTTAAGGGAAAGATGATTTGTTTGAGGTGATGAGGAATTCTAGGAGAAGTGGTGTCATCTCCAGCCATGCCTGGTCAAATAATAGTATAATCAGGTCACCATGAATGCCAAAGGCAGGCACTTCTTCCTGTTTTCCTTGCTCAAAGCTAGCAACTTCTTGGAAAGTTTTATGATGCCACAAGAGGCAAAACAACCAACAGCAGCATTTATCATTTATGGGAAAACACTTAAATAATTCACTGCTTCAATTAACATTTGCTGTTAATCAAGATTTCATGTCTGAAAGCATCCTACCCAAGCTCAGCAGGTCAGTTTAGAATCAACTCCATCTGTCATGGAACTCAATGGGATAAACACAAGGAGACAAATGCCAGGCCTACTAAGAGCTGGAGGTAGGAGCCACCTTCCAAAGCAGGCTGCTCCTGGGAGCCCAGCACCCCACAGAGCTAGGAAAAGTGAATTTCTGTCTTCAAAAGGCACCTAGACTTTCCAAAGGACAAGTAAGATGGTTTCCCTATATGAGAAGCAATGATTACTCATTAGTTCAGGTCTCTCTCACACAAGATACAAGATGACTTCTATTTTTTCTTTCCTGCAATCTGAAAAGACAACCTACAATGGAACAAACAGAGCCTTGTCCCCATATTTAATCACTTATACTCTGGTATTTGCTGATAACAAAAGGTAACACTTCCCCCTGAAAAGGAAAGATGAAAGGATGCTTTTACCATTAATTGTCACTATTATTTCTATTGTCCTAGAATGTATAAAATCTTATTTAAAAATGCAACTTCAATAATCACACTTCATTGGGATGAAACCATATTAACAGATTACTAGACAGCATCAAATGATCACAGATTCTGCTCTTTGACTGAAATAGCAGTTACTTAATCTCTCTGGCTTCAATTTCTCTGCCTATAAAATAGAAATAATTTCAGAATGGTGTTGTATTAAATGAAGCACTAAAAAGCACTTTGTGCATTACTTGTCTCCTGGAAAACACGAAGACATTTTCATTATGTGTAACAGGTGAGATGGACTTCATACCTTCAGGGAATAAAGTTGAGAACATTTCTCTCTTTTTAATGATTCTTTTTAATAATTCTTTTTCATTCTTTTTAATAATGATTCTTTTTAATAATTCAATATATATTTGTTGAATGAATGAAAGGGTTCATTCAATCAACAAATATATAATGAATTATTACTATACTAGAGGTCTGGTGCACAAAAATTTGTGCACTTGGGGGTTGGGGGTTCCCTCAGCCTGGCCTGTGCCCTCTCACAGTCTGGGACCCCTCAGGGGATATCTACCTGCTGGCTTAGGCCCGCTCCCTGGGGGATCAGGACTAAGCTGGCAGTCAGACATCCCTCTGGCAGGCCGGGAGCCCTCAGGGGATGTCCACTTGCCAGTGGGGAGCAGGCCTAAGCTGCAGTCGGTCATCCTTAGCACTCTTGAGGAGGCAGGAGAGGCTCCCACCACCACCGCGGTACTGGCAGCTGTCAGCCTGGCTTGTGGCTGAGCAGAGCTCCCCCTGTGGGAGCACACTGACCACCAGGGGCAGTTCCTGCATTGAGTATCTGCCCTCTGGTGGTCAGTGTGTGTCATAGTGACCAGTCATTCCTAGTCATTCTGCTGTTAGGGTCAATTTGCATATTACCCTTTTATTATATAGGATAGAGGCCTGGTGCATGGGTGGGGGCCGGCTGGTTTGCCCTGAAGGGTGTCTCAGATCAAGGTGGGGGTTCCGCTGGGGTGCCTGGCCAGCATGGGTTAGGGGCTGATGGCTGTTTGCAGGCTGGCCACAGCCCCAGGGACCCAGCTCCCAAAAAGGCTGGCTGGAAGCAGGTATCTTCTATATTTATCTTCTATATTTGAATTTGTATTTATCTTCTATAATTGAAACTTTGTTGCTTTGAGTGAAGGCCACAGCTGGCCTAGGCAGGCGGGAAGTTTAGTGTCCTCCATCGCCAGGGCAAGCAAACCTCCTGTTTGCTCTAGCTCCGTGGCTGTCGGCCACCATCTTGGTTCGGTTAATTTGCATGTGGTCGCTCTGATTGGCTGATGGGCATGGCTTAGGGTGTAGCAGAGTGACACCAATTAGCATATTACTCTTTTATTAGATTAGGTGCTAGGCACTATTCCAGGAGCTGAGGATCCCATCAAAATCCCTGCTCCCAGGGAACATGCAGTATAATCCTCAAAGAAAAACTCAATGAATCAATTCACAGCTAGTCACTCATTCAAATATCTATCTGTCACCCATCTTTCCCCTCCCCACCCCAAACCTAAACCATAAATGTAGAAGATGGCTTAGATTAGAGAGATGACAGATAGGCAGCCAGTTAAAAATTACTAAGAAAATATTAGGTGGTGACAAATGCTAACGTGAAAAGATCAGAGTGGTGGGGATGGAGGCTATTTTAACGTGGGTGCCCAAGAAAGGCCTCTCTGATATGGTGTGGAGGTTAAGGAGTCAGAAATGCAGTGCAGGCTGGTGCCCAGGCTTGTGGGGATGAACCATCCTGTTCCAGAAATAATAGAGGCATGTGGGGGAGTGCAGTGGGCATGGAGAAGAATGAGAAGGGCCTGAGAGGAGGTCAGGCCTTGTAGGCCAACATAGAGTGACTAGATTTTATTATGAGCAGGATGCTAAGAATTGGGGTGTTTTAGAAGGGGAGTGGCAAAACTGATCTATAGTTTTAAAATTTAACTCTGTGCAGAGTGAATTCTACAGGAAGGAGATGGAAACAGGAGTTAGGAGGCTGGTAAACCAGGAAGGCATTGCCAGGGGCCCAAACTAGCCTTCTTCATTTCAAACCAGAAGCAGAAATAAGGAAAAGCAGACGAGTTCATTTTAGCAGTAGAGTCATAAAGGATTTGTGATAGATTGGTAATAGGAAAAGGAAAGACAAAAATCGAAGACTTCTGGCTTGAGTGACATTGAGAAATCCATCCTCTCCCTCTTGAAGCCCCCACCATGCCCAAATGTGCAAGAAACACCAGAGGCTTGGGCAGCTTGAAGAGGTCCATCCTGCTTCCAAAAATATATCAGGAAGACAAACTCGAAAGCACGTTCCTCCCCAGCTTCCACTGTTCCCACTCTGTTTCTTAAGCACTGGCTTCGTCAGCTCCCAGGGTACTGTCTACAGCAGCAGCAACAACCTCCATAAAGGTCATTCTCTGCCATGGCAGGGCCACATCCTTGGATTCTAGGCTTATAAACTTGGTCAGTTTAAAAACACATATTCAACCCTGACCGGTTTGGCTCAGTGGATAGAGCGTCGGCCTGCAGACTGAAAGGTCCCAGGTTCGATTCTGGTCAGGGCCATGTACCTTGGTTGTGGGCGCATCCCCAGTGGGGGATGTGCAGGAGGCAGCTGATCGATGTTTCTCTCTCACTGATGTTTCAAGCTCTCTATCCCTCTCCCTTCCTCTCTGTAAAAAATCAATAAAATATATTTTTTAAAAAGTAAAAAATAAAAATAAAAACACATGTTCAGCCTTTCCTCTCAAAGTTCCGCGCTCTACTGGGGTGGCTAAGCCTCCTGCATTTGCCAACCTCAAGCACAGACTGAGGTAAAGCTCTCTAATTCCACTCAAGACCCCTTTGCTGCACTCTGGGCCTCAGCCCAGTCCCTCTCCCCACATATAGGGCTCCTGTTTGGGGACCTCTGTATCATTTCCAGCCCTGGGCCTCCTGTTTGTCAAGCAGATGGACTCCGGGAGGTTTTTTGATCACCAAATCTCCTTATACAAATCATTTCATGTCTTCCTCTAAGCTCAGCACACCATGAGTGCAAGACCATAGTTTAGCTTAACTATATATAAAGAGAGAAAAATGCCACTTTAAATCTAGTCCCAGGGCAAGGTAAGCCTACTGGTCATACACTGAAATAAATGACCATTCAAATGTTTTGCTCATAATGAGGAAAAATTTTTCCAATTCTATCTCCATCAGTAGAAATACAAGATTGCCATAAAGCCCAATTTTCTACCTCAACAGTTATGCCTTTTATATAAGGAAAATTGCACTTATAGTTCTCCCCTAAAAATGTGTATGTGTATAAACTTTTTAAAAATCCTCACCTGAGGATATGTTTATTGATTTTAGAGAGAGAGAAGCATTGATGTGAGAAACATTGATCAGTTACCTCCTATACGTGTGCCCTCTGGAGATTGAACCCACAACCTAGGCATGTGCCTTGACCAGGAATCAAACCTGCAACCTTCTTGGTGCACAGGATGATGCTCCAACCAACTGAGCCAGGGGTAAACTTACTTTGAAATATATAAGTAGTAGATGAGCCAACTCAAATATGGAAACTGACGATCCTCCAGGAAGTAATTTATCTTGGTGACAGGTGAGAGAGCATGCCATTTGCAGGTGTGATGAACTGACTCCCAAATTAATCAGAGCAGGGAGCATCCATCCTGAACAGCAAAGACAGGGCCTTTCAGAGCTGGTGTGGTTCCTCCTAGAAAGCTGGCCAGGCTCAGAGATTGCCAAATGCTCCTCAATACAAGAATGGTGAGGCTATTGTTCCAAAATGGGCCAAGCCCAGAGTCATTTCTCTGTTGGCATCTATTAAACTGTATTATCTTGAACAAAAATAATATTCACCTTGATGACCTGTGTTTACAGGTTAGGTTAAATTATTTTTAAATCTAGTTTTTAGCTGTCTCTTTAGGACATTAAAGTGAAGCCTCACCCTACCTCACTGCCCCCACCTAACAGTGAATTGTATAGAAGGAGACTACAGTGAGCACCTAGGAGAAACTTGAGACACTACTGGAGTTTGCAAAATACAAAGGATGACACTCTTAATCCTGAAGTGTGAAGAGAGCAGGGCGCAGGAATGGTCCTGAATGATGAGAGAGAGAGAGAGAGAGAGAGAGAGAGAGAGAGAGAGAGAGAGAGAGAGAGAGAGAGAGAGAGAGAGAGACTGACTCTCACTAGCAGGAGGCAACAGAGAAAGTCAGTCAGTTGGAGGGAAAGCACCCTGAGCACATCCATGCAGGGACTGAAGTGCAGCTTTCATGGCACACATTAGACCGAGTTCTGAGCTCGTTCCTCCTACATCATGCTCCTGTGAAGAGATGACCTCATCCTCCCCTTCTATTATTATCCTTCTGCCTGAAGGCTTTGTTGTCTCTGGTTCTATCACAGGGCTCTGACTGACAGACTTTTGAAGGGTTTTCAGCCCATGTGGATTATAAAATCACAGCTGGTCTTCTGCAGTGACGATCTCAACAAAAATCACAGCCATCAAATATGGGAGACTCAACTGCTGCTCACAGATGAGTGGAGCTGGGAAGAAAGGGCCCTGCCACAGCCAGATTGCAAGATGAAGGGGGTCTCCACTCACCCGTGACCACATGGTAGACTGGCAGGTCTCCTTTTTGTTCTTATTTCCTGTTTTACAGAACACATGTGTTCAAGTAAGATCAGTTTGATAGTTAATTTATGCAAACTGGATTTAAACTTCCCTTTTATTTGTGTTATCAATGTAGACATTATAAATCCAAAGGAAGAAGTTTCAAAAGAAGGTATTAGCAAATGAATATAGAAGTTTTCTGTGTATCAAAAACTAATCCAAAACTGAAAGGCAAATGATAAACTGGGGAAAATATTTGCAATATCATAACAGATCATGTTAACATATTTGGAATAAAAATTCAAAAGACAACAATGAGTAATTTTTCACCTATCACACTAGCAAAGATATTAAAATGAGAATGCTGGCAAGGGTATAAAGGTTTCTGGACAGCAATTTGCTAATACATTTCAAGAGCTTTAAATATGTTCACATCCTCTGATCCATGAACTCTACTTTGGAATAGATCTAGGAAAACAATATAAAATGGAATCAAAGATTTAAGCATGCCATAGTCCTGAGAAGCATAATTTATAAGAACAAGACAAAAATCCAATATTTGAAGAATAATTTGGGAAATTATGATAAGTCCATATAATGGGTCATGAAGCTATTAAAATGATGTTTATGAAAGTTTTTAATGATATAGAAAAATTGTTACAAATGACGTTTTTAAGATAAAAAATGCAAGATATAATTTTACATAATGTGATTTTAATCATGTAGAATTTCATTACAAAAGATCTGAAAAGAAAAATATTATAATGTTAGCAATAGTTGTTTTAAAATGGTAGGGTTATTTTTCTGCTTCTTGACAGTGTTATGCTGTTTACACACTCTCTGCAATGAGAATGTTTTTATAATTGGAAAAAATTAGCAAAGGTATAATAGAGATTCACATTAAAAGGCACCAAGACTGTAGAAATCGCTGAATGTCAAGTTTGGGGTACACATTTATAAGGTGACCCTGCAGCATTTTGCTGATACCTCCAAAGAAGGAAGCTTTCAAAGACTATTGAAATGAGTCAGGTCAAAAGACACCTGGAACCAAACATGATATAACTTGAGTTTCAAAAAGAAAAAAAAGAACTGCAAGTAACTAAAACACGTTTAATATGTTTAAAAATGTTTAAAACAAGAGTTGAGTTCATAATGTTATGAAAATACAAATCACTGGTAACCTTCAGAAGCTGCTATGGAACTGAATTATTATTCAGAATATTGGGAAATAAAAGGAAAACATAAAGCCATGGTCAAGATGCCCTCTAATCTAATAAAAGAGTAATACTGAAATTGACCATTTCTACGGGACGCCTAAGTCACGCCCACCAGCCAATCAGAGTGGCTGTATGCAAATTAACCCAGCCAAGATGGAGGCCGGTAGTCACAGAGCTGGGGTAAACAGCAGGCTTCCGTTGCACAAGGAGTAAACTGTCTGCCAGCTGGCTGGGTTCTCCAGGCTCAGGCAACATATTTGCAACATTGTTTCAATTATAGAAGCCTGGAAGCTGAAGCAAACAGCAGGCTTCCGTTGCACCAGCGATGGAGGAAACGGCCTGCCTAGGCAACATTGTTTCAATTATAGAAGCCACGGAGCTGAAGCCAACAGGAGGCTTCATTACCTGCCTAGGCCTCAGCTTAAAGGAATAGTATATCAATTATAGAAGATAAATAAACCCCAGAAACCTGCTTCCAGCCAGCCTTGCTGGGACTTGGGTCAATGGGAGCAGTGGGCAGCCTGAAAACAGCCCTCAGCCCCGCACCCAGGCTGGCCAGGCCCCAATGGGGTGAGGGAACCCACTGGGGGGCTTTGACAGCCTGCAAACAGCCATCAGCCCCTCACCCAGGCTGGCCAGGTACCCCATGAGGGACCCAAAACCTGAAGGGACTGTGGGCAGCCTGAAAGCCTGAAAACAGCCACCAGCCCCTCACCCAGGCTTGGCGAGGTACCCCAATAGGGACCTAAAACCTGAAGGGACTGTGGGCAGCCTGAAAGTGGCCCTTAGCCTGTCACCCAGGCTGGCCACACCCCAGTGGGGTGAGGGTTCACACTGGGGGGCTTGGCCAACCTGTAAACAGCCATTAGCCCCTCACCCAGGCTGGCCAGGCACGCCAGCTGTTGGGCATCCCCAGAGGGGTCCCAGACTGCGAGAGTGCACAGGCCGGGCTGAGGGACCTCCCGAGTGCACAAATTTTTGTGCACCAGGCCCCTAGTTGTAGATAAACATGGAACTCACATCTTCCCACCGGCACATCAAAATTACAACTAAAGTACAGAACACCATCATTGAGAACCACCTTAATCTAGCTGAACAGATGTCCTACAACTTAGGCTACAAAGCAGCCAGACTGAGACCGTTAGAAGGGGCAGAGACTTGGAAGGGACTGGTTCCAAACCCATGTGAATCCCATAAAAATTGGGAGGAATACATCAGCAAGTGAAGTCCCCCCTGAGGAGCATGGGGTCCCAGCCCCATATCAGACCCTCCGACCTGGGGTGGTAGTGCCAGGAAGAGAAATCCCCTTGACTTCTGACTGCAACAGCGGGGACTGAGGCTGAGTGAGACAGAGTTCTGCTGGAGTCCCAGGCAGTCCTTTTGAAAGGCCCCCACACACATGAACTTACCTGGACTCACTCTGAGCTCCAGCACTGGGCAGCAGTTGGGAGGCACCAGGGACATATGGGAGGAACTGAATTGTCTGACATTAGGACGAGTTGGGAGGGTGTTACTTTTCTCCCAAACAGAAGTGCTGGCTGAGCCCATTGCTCCTTTGCTGAGCCCTCCCCCGACAAAGCCTGAAGGCAGGCCCCATATCGGAGTCTCCATCAACCTGGCTAACACTGTTGCCCACCCTGGTGATTCCCTGAGACCCTGCCCCACCCAAATTTCTGGCTCACCCAAACTGTTTCCAGTGTCTTTTCCACATAAACACACTTCTTGCCTCATGATTCAGACTTTTCTAAAATCTCTCAGACAAGTAACATCTGGCCTCAGTGTGCCATGTACCTCTTACTCAGTGACCCCAAGCTCAGCACTAGCAACATCTCGTCCTGGTTCATAGCTTGGCTTCTCCTGCCACCTCCAAGCCAGCACAAGTAGCAGCTATCTGCAGATTGTTTGTAGATCATGCCAGATGGCCTTGGGCAGAACACAGGAGGTGGCTGACCATGGCCTGACCTTCTGATAGGCCACAGAGCCAGCTGATCCAGTGGATAGCTTCAGACCACATTGAAGCACCATCCAACCACAAGAAAACAATACAAAATGGAATCAAAGATTTAGCAAAGATTTCTCTAATATTTAAAGAATAATTCTGGAAATTAAGGTAAAGAATTAATCACAAGGGAAACTGGATGAGGAGTATATGGGAACTTCCTATAGTATGTTTTAATAAGTATATTTTTATTGATTTCAGAGAGGGAGAGGGAGAGAGAGAGAGAAACATCAATAATGAGAGAGAATCAATGATTGGCTGCCTCCTGCATGCCCCCTACTGGGGATCGAGCCCACAATCCAAACATGTCCCTCTGACAGGAATCAAACCTGGGACCCTTCAGTCCACAGGCTGACACTCTATCCACTGAGCCAAACTGGCTAGGGCCTTCCTGTAGTATCTTTATAACTTTTCTGTAAGTCTGATATTACAAAATAAAAAGTTCATTTAAAACATTTTAAAAGCTACTTTACAAGTAACCATACCATGCTTGCCTGGGGAGGGCTCAAGTTCATGCTCAGAGATATGGACAAATGAACCACACTAAAAGGAGCCTACAACAATGGCTCTCACCGTGTCCTGTAGTTTTCTGAGTAGAAGTCTTTTACCTCTTTAGTTAAGTTTATTCCTAGGTATCTTAGTTTTTTTGGTGTGATGGTAAATGGGATTGTTTTTTTAGTCTCTCTTCCTGTACGTTCACTATTGGTGTACAAAATGCCCTGAACAGAAACATCTTTCCAGGGTCCCTAATAATCTGAAGAAGTAGATGAATGTGGACATTCACACTTGCTAGTTTCAACTTGGGGGGGAGGGGTAACAGATTAGCATTTAAGCATAACCAATGGACACAAAACACTAGGGGGTAGGGGAGGTTGGGGGAAGGGCAGGGGAAAAAAGAAATATATGTACTAATTTTTGTAAAACTTTATGTAATAAATGATTTTTTAAAAAAGATGTTTCTGTTCAGGAACACTCAGAAAAAGATCAAACAAACTTTGGAGAGAGGAGTCTACCAATTAGGACCTAAGATCCCTAAGACATCAAAGGAGTATGAAATAGTCTAATTGGTTCCTCCAGAAGATAGCCGTTGGATCAGACATTGGCCCCCGAAGCCACCAGCCACTGTGCTGGCTCAGAGAGGCATCAATGATCTGAGTAGGGAACTTCCTTCAAACAGCTCTGCAGTCATTGTGAGAGCAAGTCTCCCTCACTGTTCCACCAGGTGTGGGCTGAATTTATTCTGGGTCTGCTCTTTCAATGCTCTGGGAGCCATCCCCATGTGTAAGGTCTATGGTCTATTATCAGAGTGCAATCTTGTCACTTTTCAAAATAGCTTTTCTCTGGAGCCACAAAGCTTAAATAGGGCACTGGAGTGCTAATCAGCACCTGTCCATGTGGGAAAGGCAAGCCATCTGTGTAACAGCCGAAACAGAAAAGCAAAGCTGGTTTCCCTTGGTCTGACCCAGGGGTGCAAAAATGCCACCGACAGCTCTTATTCCAAAGGCACTGGCCTGAGTTCCAATTAGTGTGAGAGGAAAGAAAGCAGTGGTCGGGCAAATGACATGCACTTCCACTGTATATAAATAAGACAGGCATCAATACAGCTTCTCCTGTAGTCAGTAGACTACTGCTGGTATCAGACGTTTTGGGGTTACACTCATTACCACAACTTGGAGAAAAGACTTCTGAATCATTTAATTTTTTTACTTAATATGGATTCGTGCACCAGTGGGATCCCTCGGTCTGGCCTGCCCTTTGGGGGATGTTGGAGAGCCCGTTTCAGCCTGATGCCTGTAGGCCAGGCTGAGAGACCCCACTGGTGCATGAATCCATGCACTGGGCCTCTAGTTTCAGATGACTGTACTTCATGCTCAAATACATTCAAGTCTCAGTTTAAAGCAAAATCATGGCTTACTTAAAAGGCTTTCAGTCCTATGCCTTCCGGCCTTGCCCTCACTACTGCTCTGAACTGACTTCTTATCAGTCTTATTCCATTCATTCTATTCTATCCTTTACAGAAGCCTGTCCCTCTACTGGGATATTCTTCCCACCATACATAGGCGTGACTCTCACTCTAAATTCCTTCCAGCCTGTTTAATTGTCACCTTATTTGAGAAGGCTTCCTTGATTACTCTATTAAAACAATAGCCCCCAGTACTCCTTGTCCCTCTTGTGTTGATATATTTTACTTTTCTTCATAGCACTATTGCAAACCATATCTATCTATCTATCTATCTATCTATCTATCTATCTATTCACCACCACAACCAGCACAGGCCAGACATGTAAGGTTAAGTTCCATTAGGACGGGGACTCTGTTTTACTCACTGATATATCCCCACACCTAAAACAGAATCTGTTGTATAATAAACATTCAATCAATTAACGAATGACTGAAAGTCACATTTGGCATTTTATTCAGACACAAAGGACAGAATTATAATCAAGAGACAAAGCTAAGAGCTAGAAGCCTGAAGGGTACTCTTAGCTTTGACTCTTGGTTATAATTCTGTCCTTTGTGTCTGAATAAAAGGACTAGGGGCTAGAGCAGAAGCAGAGGAGAGCCCAGAAGCTTGAATTTCACTTTTACTGCCCACTGGTGTTTAATATGGGGCATGACAATTTGGTGTGAAGCCTGACTGAGCACCAGAAAGCTGATAGTTTGAGGAATCCACTTCATTCACCATGGGGATATCAGAACGTTTCTGGATCTCCAGCATCTGTTTCATTCTCTGGAATTCCTCAGGCTCCCAGGAAGACTACCTTGTATTGTCTCCATCTCTGTGTTTTGAGTGTCTGGCCTGGTGCCAAGCACAAGACACATGCTTGATAAATGATTAGCAAAACAATTAAACTGTGAGTGTGCCAGGAATCCTCTTTGCAAACTCTTGGTAGGTAGGATGTAAGTCCTGGGTCTGGAAATGGGACAGGTTCTCTGATGATCCACCCCCTCTCTGCACTCTCTCCCTCTCTCCGGAATCCTTGTGACTCTTCTCAGCCCAATAGCAGACTTTGAAAGAAAAGGCAGAAGCAAAATTAGGACTGAAACATTTACTTTCTTGTTGTCCCCCTAAGCATTAGAATATGGCTTCAAGCAGGGTCTGTTCTTTCTCAGAACAAGATCCGTCCTTTTTCAGCCTGTGGCTAAAAATAAAGACCCTCCATTTCCTTGCACCACAGGTTTTTTTGTTGTTGTTTTTTTTTTTTTTTTTGCAATTCTGGTATACTTGGTTGTAATTTTTCTGGACACGATCTTATATATCTTATCATTGACCTTAATTTCAATTTTATCCATATGAGTGCTTATTAAATTAATCTCAATAAATAGTGTAAGCAAGGCAGTCTCGGGTGTGTGCTCTTCTTTCATCTTTGAATTGTCCTTTAGAATCTGAGCTGATCAGACAGCTCCCTCTACAGTCTCCTTGACATCTTCATGTGGCTCTTTGCTTTGTTAGTCTATTTTATCTTTTTTAATCAGAATTTTCCAATTCTTTTAAAGCAGAATTTCCATTTAAAGTCTCACTTTGCAGAACCATGGTTGTCTTTTTAACTTGTTTAGAATATCTACCATTTTCCAATCTAATACTATCCTTTCGCTTTTTTCTCAACCTTTACATCACCAACAATTCATTGTTGCTGGTTAGAAGTCACATTTGGCATTTTATTAGTCAGGCCCTGTATTAGTCAGGGCTCACCAGAGAAACAGAACCAACAGGAGATTATTGAGGAACAAGGAGAGGGAGAGGGAGAGGGAGAGGGAGAGGGGAAAGGGAAGAGGGACAGGAAGAGGGAGAGAGAAAGTATTATTATAAGGAATTGGCTCAAGTGAGAAATCCCAAGGTCTGCAATTAGCAAGCTGGAGACCCAGAAGAGCCAATAGTGAGGTACCAATCTAAAAGCCAGCAGCTTGAGAGCAAAGAAAAGCCAACGTTGCAGTTCAAGACAGAAGGTAGGAAAAGAGCAATGTCCCAGCTCAGCAGTCAGGCCAGAAGAGTTCCCTCACACTGAAGGCAGCATCAGCCTTTTGTGCTGTTCAGGTCTTCTACTGATTGGGTGAGGCCCACTCACACTCAGAAGGACAATCTGCTTTACTCAGTCTACTGATTCAAATGCTGATCTCATCTAAATACACCATCACAGACACACCCAGAATATTGTTAGACCATTTATCTGGCCATTCCTTAACCCAGTCAAGTTAACACATAAAATTAACCTTCACAGGCCCTTAGTTACCAGGTCTTTTAGTTCTTTCTCTATTTTTGGAAAATAAAATTTCAGAGAGAAATAAAGGTCCTTCCAGACTCTGCTTTCAACCAGAGGTTTCCTTTACATATGTACTTATGTCTTATTCCCTGACAATATACTGTTTCTGCCAAGTTTATGTTTTGCATGAAGTGTACATCACTTTCCAAGCAAACATTTTGCATCATTCACCTATTATGCAGCAGGCACTGTGCCAGGAACCATCCACTCCTTTCATCTCACCCAGTGGCTTATGGATGTATATGATAATTTCACTTCAGTTCTTCTCTTCTGCTGGTTTTGCCCACAAGCTCTGAGGACAGGGTCCACTCTCAGTCCCTGCGTCTTCTGGAAGGCACGTATCTTCTTCATATACAAGCAGTATTTTTGTTAGATTGAATATGTATGTATGTATGTATGTATGTATGTATGTGTTATTTTGCACATCCGCTATGGTTTATAATTCATAGGCAAAGCTAGTTGTTTATTCACAGGAAGATAAATGCAGATAGGAAAAGAAGTCACAACCTGGCAAGAGATTTACCCACCTGAGCAGTGCAGAGGGACATTAAGTGATCCTCTTGGCTAACACTGGTTGAAAAATACTGAATTTGGGGCAAAGGGACAGCACTGAAAGAGCTGCCCAAACAACAGGAGGTGGAGAGCAGGATTGAGAATCTAAGGTGGGCAGAACTCTAACGGGCTGGGAGAGAGACTGCTGGCACCCAAGATACCAACATTTAGTTGGTTGGATTGAAGTTCAGGGGTAAGATCCCAGTTTCTAGCAAGAGAATTAGCAAGAAAAAGGCCTGACCTTGATGGCTCACAACACAGACTTGGAAGTCAGTGTCTGGTTTTAGACCCACTCCGGAGCTGAAAATTTTTGAGTAAAATTTAATTTCTTTACCCTAATTTTTGTTGTTTTCTTTTTCATCTGTAAAGTGGGAAAACAAACAGTATTCATCTCCCAGGACTGCTGTGAAGTTTAAATAAATATATGCATATTAGAATATGTAAAGCCGAGCACAAAGTGAGCATTCCAATTTAGTTGTTATTTTACAGGTTGTCTGAATGGGAACTAATGCAAAAGAGTAATTATAGGAAGTAAATGGGGGTGAGAATTGGAAGTGTTTTGAGGTTTGAAAATTTAGTGAAGAATGTTTCTATCAGAACAGGAAATTAAATGACTATACCATGGTAATAACTGTGGGAATGAAAAACTTAACCTGGAACAAGGGGCACAGGCCTGGAAGGCCTTGCTGAGCTGAGAGCATGGCCTTAGAGATAAGCCCAACCTTGTGAGCAGAGGTCTCAGCATCTCAGTGGATTCATGCAGGGCAGACTTGAAATTGTGTTTAACCTCTTTTTCTGTACAATTAATTGGTCATTTTCATTGCAAAATACACAAAAAAACATACAAAAGAATTTACAACATATGTATAGATTAATTAATATTGTTAAAAATATACCCATATACTCACCAACCACCATAGGATACAGAAGCTTACAAGACCTTTGGCGGCCATCATGTACTCTTCCCTAATCATGAGCCTTTCCCTTCCCCCACAAGTCAGCACTACACCAGATTTTCTGACAGATTTTCACCATCTGTACTATGTGTCCCTAAACAACATACCATTCAATTTTTCAGGGCTTTGAATGTTATGTGTGCTCCTGTGTAATTTGCATGTTTTCCTCAGTACTGTCTTTGAGATTTATCCATGTTGCTGCATGGACCTGCAGATCTTTCATTGTCACTGTGCTCTGGTGCTGTTAATAAAAGTTTTGATTCGCTTGGAAAACATAAAAATATTTTAAATAGTAGGTACTCAATAAAATAGCTCTAAAATATATAAAGCAAAGTTTATTAAAACTACAGGGGAAAATCAACAAGTTCATTATCACACGGGGAGATTTAATCTAACTCTATTAAGACAATAAATCGAGCAGAGAAAAATATCAGTAATAATAGAAAAGACGGAAGCAAAGAAACAGTTGTATAGGGAGCACAGAGGAACTGGTGAGCAAAGCATTATCAAGAAAACTGGCATGGTTTGAAGTGAGATTATAAATAAACAAACGAGCATTCACAAACAAACAAACAAGCATTCTCCAAAACATCTGTGCCTCTTGCTAGACAGGGAATAGAACTTCAAGGAGAATTATAACATTTTTAAAACATCTCTCATACCACCCCTGGCTTTTCTTAAGTTTTACTGCTTAGGGGGGACATTGTCTTGATTAGTTGGATCCAGACCACTAACTGGGCCATATTTAATAGGGCTAAAAGGTCACTGTAGAATTAAGGATTGCCGATAAACTGGTTCTCACTCCTCTCTTTTCTGCTTCTTCAGCAAAATGGTGAGTGACGGTTGGACCACTCTCTTCTGGTATGTGAACAATTCTGAGGTTGAAGCTTTGGGCTTCTAAGAAGGACCAGGAAATAAAGGCCCCATAAACTGTGCCCTCTGCATAATTTATAAGAATTCTGAACATTAGGTCTTAGGGCCCAAGCCTAGGAAACAAATCGTATCTTGCTTCCTATTTTTCCTTATTCCTTGTAGGCAGATTTTTCATGGGACCTGTAACTATGGTCTGGCATGCAATTTAGTTATTCCTAGATCCCCTGAAAACAGTAATACCTATAACATACCAAATGCTTCCTTTTTTTTTTCTGACAAGGGCACATTCCTTATTCTGAGTTTTTTCCCCCCCAGAATAGCCTCCCCCTCCATGGGAATCATCCTGATTGTGTATCTGCAGTTGTCCAGAATTTCTTCTGCATCTTTACATCTGAAGGCACCTTTCTCCACACTTCTAACTCTTGATGAGGCTTCAATTCATCTCCAGGTCATTAGAATCCTGAGCTTTCAGATTTACTACTTGCAGCATTTCCTCATTCTCTCTGGGAACTCTTCCTCCTCCCCATTGGCAAAAGAGTAGAAGAACTCTTCTTAAATCCCTTACCTCCCCATGAAATAGGATAACCACCTGCTTTATATATTTACTGGTCCCTAAATGAGGGAACAATTCGCCTGTTACTGCACGCATGTAACGCAGCTGTAAGGATAGTGTGTTTGCCATTTCAGTGAGGTGGTTCAACTCCTCAGCCTGCAACATAAAGCCATGGATCTGCAGACATGGAGCCAGGTCAACGTCTCAAATGACTGTTATTCCTGGTGTCAGTCGTATGAGGAATAAGTCCCCTTTTACAGAATAAAATCCAGAATTGAAAAGTGGACAACAGACATGCAAAAGATGCATATGCAGTAGATGTGTGAAGTCTCTCTTTTAGTCTACACTGAATGTCATGGAGTTCATCAGGAAGAGTGGGAACCAGGTAATCAAAATGAAAACTGATAAATAGAGAATGGCCAGAAAGTAGGAAGGAAGGGACACAGATAGGTTTTCAGCGAGTCAGGACCAAATACAGAGATCTCACCAAACTAGGTATGATGGGATTGGCTCTCTGGATTTTGTTAAATGAAATGTTTTGACATTCCATCTATTTACTAATTATTTTCCAATACTTTTTCTTCAAACAAAGTCTTTGGGAGTTTCAGTCTGCCATAGACCTGGTGATCCCCAGGCCCAGAGGGTGGGCTCCTTTGAAACTAGACTGAGAGAGCCAGCCCTCCAAAGAGTGGATGAAACTCGGAGCACAGGTCAACACTATTTTTAAGCAGCCCCTCTGCACTTAGCAAGTCTTCCTCCAGAGATAAGCCATAGTAAGTTTGGAATTTGCTTTATTTAATGAGGCTAAATTTTTTAAAACTTAGCTCAAGCAGAAAGTAATGCATAGCATACATGTTTCACAGGAACTGATTAGGACATTTCCCCAAGGTTTCTGGTAAAAGTGAAGTCCTTGAGTTCTCAAGGTCCTGACTTGTGATCCACCTCATCCTCCATTCTCCGTCTGGAACTGAGGCTTTCTCGTGCTCTTGACTAGAGTTAATTCCATAAATAAATCCTCAAAATGGGACCCTACTTCTCTCTTCAGACCTTCCAAATGTCAAAACATGCTCAGATACCTCCAAATAGCATTTACACTTACTCTTCACTACTAGTTGTCTACATGTTAAGGTGTGCCACTCACTTGGATTCCTTTGTCACTAGCTGCTCACATGAAATACACCTTTTTGTCAATCTAATATAATAAAAGAGAAACATGCAAATTGACCGTTACCACCAGCCAATCAGAGTAGCTATATGCAAATTAACCCAGCCAAGATGGAGGCTGGCAGGGCGGCTCTGCACTGGCAGCCTCCACGGCCGGCCGGCATAGCTATGCCAGGTGTGTCAGCTCAGTGGGAGGGTGGTCTGGCCTGGGGCCTCCTGGGGCATCCAGGAGCACCTGTCCTGGGTCTGCTGCCTAGCTCCGCCCCTGGGAGCCTCCGAGGAGTATCCAGGAGCGCCTGTCCCGGGTCCACTGCCTGGCTCCACCCCCTGGGGGCCTCCGCGGGGCATGCAGGAGCACGGGGCCTCTGCAGGGTGTGCAGGAGCAGCCGTCCTGGGTCTGCTGCCTGGCTTTGCCCCCCGGGGGGCCTCTGCGGGACATCCAGGAATGCCTGTCCTGGGTCCATTGCCTGGCTCTGCCCTGGGGGCCTCCGCAGGGTGTCCAGGAACACCCGTCCAGGGTCCGCTACCTTCATCCGCCCCCCAGGGGCCTCCACAGGGCGTGCGGGAGCGTCTGCTGCACAGTGCGGAGAATCCAAAGCCAGTTCACTGCCCAGCTCCTCCCCAGGTGTGTTTGCTCAGCAGCAGGGCCCCACCGAGGGATTCTGCACCAGCGTCCGCCCCTGGCTTGCCACCCAACTCTGCGCCAGGTGTGTCCCCTCAGTGGTGTGGGCCCAC
>PVJC01017711.1:0-32183 GCA_004026665.1 Murina feae
AGATTATTTTTTTAATCCTCACCCAAGAATTTTTTTCATTGACTTTTAGAGGGAAAGACAGAAATATCAATGTAAGAGAAACACATTGATTGGTTGTCTCCTGCACACGCCCCCACCAGAGCCCGGGCCAGGGAGGAACCTGCAATCAAGGTACATGCCCTTGACCAGAATCAAACCCAGGACTCTTCAGTCTATAGGCTGACACCTCTATCCACTGAGCCAAACCAGCTAGGGCAAGTTTTGGTTACTTTTAAAAACTATTTCTCTAGATTTTTAAGTGCTTTCAAATAACTAAATAGAATGAACATGTACACCAGTAAGACAACTTACACAAAAGAAGGGGGCACAACAGCTGATGCTCTGGGGAAGCCCCAAGTTCAGCCCCACCCATGACAGCTCTCTCCTTTAGTGATACGACTCTTCAGAGCATTAACAAAGGCCTACTGACCAGTTTTAAGATGGGTGCTCTTCTAAAAGTTATTATAGGAACTCTTGGTGCCTTGTTTCCTGGTCACTATCTAGTTCACTGTTGACTTTCTTTTATTCTCAGGTGCTATAAAAGACCATCTTTGTCCAATATATTTATTACTAAATTAGAAGCAAGCAGAATACACATATCAATACCCAGTACTATACAATTTTGTAGCCATAGTGTCTCTATATCTTGCCAATTTTTTGGCTTCTACCTAACGTTCTGTGTTAATGGATTTGATGACTGAAGGTAAAAGTTGAGATACTAAAAATAGGTGTATTGCTGCAGAAATGTTAAACATGGTATCAATTCAGTATTTTAAAAACTAAAATGACAAGGTAAATTCAGTATGAGATCTATACAGTAATAAATTATCTGGGAACATTACCATATCTAAAGTTCTTAACTTTTTGAGTCCTCTTAGATATAAATTCTTAAATATATGTTGAGAGCTATATACTATTTTGATCCTGGAAACATATCTTGTTATGTTTCATATCAAGATATGTTTCCAGGATCAAAATACCCACAATATCTGAAGTTTAAACAATATGCCTAATCTAATTTTTCAACACTTCAGATGTTCTGAATATGAACTGCTTAACCTTATTCTATCACATCTGAGGATCTATGCCAAGTTCTTGTCCCACTTTGCCTATTTTTCTACTTAGAAAATGGCGGGGAGGAGGTGAGTTCTTCCTTATTTCATAAGAAGTGGTCTCAGTATAATCATACACTCTATTTTCCACGCACTAGAAAAAGAGAATGGGTCTTTGCCATTTCCTGAGTGGTTAATTAGAAGCTGCTTACTTGCAGTGATCTGCATTAGGATAGATTAGTTGGAATTCATACTGTGCTCTCCATCCCACTGGTTTCAAAAGTGACTGCAATAATAATAATAATAATAATAAAGGATTCGACAGGAAAATGCAAATAGTAAAATAGTATATTTTCAAGGATAACCAGAACAGTTTTTGCTTTGTCATATAAAGTCTGCCTCAATCCAGATCATTTGGCTGCATGACTCAAACTACTGAGATTAGCATAAAAATCTTGAAAGACTGTGTTTCCTTACGTGCTCTATGTTCCTCAACAGGCAGGTTCATCTGCCTCTAAGAACAGATGATGTGCAGGAGAGACCACCAGAAAGAATGCTGTAATGGACAATTTTCTTTTATTTGAAATGTGTTTATTTAAAAATGCTACCTACATTTGGTAATGTTATATTTTCCCAACAGCTTTTCTCAGTATTAACACACCGCTGTATGCAGTCAGGCTGTACACAATTTTGATTTGTCCCATCACTGGCATTCACTTTAATCACTTTATTAAATGGTGTCTGCCAGACATCCACTGTGAAATTACACTATTTTCCTTTGCAGTTAATACCTAGGTGGGAACATACTTTGAGATTAAGCAAATGTCCCATTCCTCATTAAAAATAAAGCACCATTTGTGTGCATACTCTAAGATTATTAACAAAATTATTTTGTAAAAAGTTCACTACACAGATAATACTGCTGAACTTTCTTTCTAAAGTAGTTAAATATCTTTGGGCCAGATTTCCCTGGCTATGTACTATGCACATCCGTCTCCATGGTTTCCTTCCTCTAGCCCCCCCCCCCCCCCCCCCCCCCCCCCCCCCCCCCCCCCCCCCCCCCCCCCCCCCCCCCCCCAGCCTCCTTCACAGTCTCCTCCCTATCACTGTCTCTTCTCTGCACTGTTTCCTTCCCACCAGTCTTTCCACGTCACAGTTTCTTCCCCACCATGGTCCATTCTCTCATGGTCTCCTCACTTCTATAGTCTCCTCCCTGTCACCATCTCCTTTCATCACAGTCTCCTTTCCACAACCATCTGCCCCCCTCCACAGTCTCCTCCACAGTCTCCTGGTCTCCCATCATGGTCTTCTCCCATCATGGTCTCCCCTACACCATGGTCTCTTCTCTGCCATGGTCTTCTCTGTCACAATATCCTCTTCACAACATCCTCCCTTTCTTTCTGATGAAATTGCTTTTAGTCACCATGTACCTTGAAGTTAAACATTTAAAAACGACGGTTGCTTCCACTTAAGCTATTGACAACTAAAAGGAAAACCTAGGGCTCTGGGGGAACACATTTTCCTGAGTCTACAGCATGTTTACTTTTGGATCCTGGGGGCTCGGGCACCAATTCTGGATGGGTAATTTGAGGAGGGTTCAACCCTCCCCTACCCCCGAAGCTAGCAGTGAGTCCTGTATAAATGTGAGTGTGTAGCCCCAACCTCAGTGAAGGAATGCCTCTGGCTGGCATGTTAGTTCATCTCAAGGGGAAGGTGCCCACTCCTGGCACTCTCCCTGGGAAGGCACAACACCCCTCCTATGAGTTGTACTGGCAGAACAGTGTAATGATTTTGAAGTGGGGCCTTAGCTGATGAGTCTTGGTTGCCAGGATATCACCATGAAACAGGCCAGAGAAGCACTGCAGCATTCACCTCACAAACAAAAACAGGTCAGGTAAGTGAATTGTCTAAGGTCATCTAGGTTCAGGTCCTCCATGAGATGCCTGCAGCCCATAGTGGAAATACATTCCCAGCCCCTTTGCTGAATCTCCACATTTAATGTCACTGAAATTTCTGAATGCCTTTGCTGAGGTGCTGGCTCAGAGATAACTGACAGTTGCAATCAGCATGTGACTGGGGCAAGTTTGCACCATTTGGAGCCCACCTGCCAGCTAGAGAAAGAGCCTGCCCATGAGCCTCCCAGGCTTCTTTGACCCGCGGCTGTATGTCAGGCCAGGACCTGTGGAGAGATTTACAACTGCGCTGCTGGACCAGAAAAGCTTTCCAGCCGAAGGCTCAGCTGTTCTTGTCTACCCGTAGGCTTGAAGCCCTAGCCAAATTGTGGCTGAAAACTCAGGCTCCACTTGGGAACTGCCAGCTTTCCCAGCCTTTTCTCCTGCTGATCTTGACAATCAAGAATTGAGAGGGTAGCAGGTAGCTGCCACCCAAGAACTTCCCAAGATCTTGTTCAAGTGCAGAGCCCACTTGAGTGGATCTGGGTGTGGGGAATGCCTCTCCAGTACTTGCTGGAGCAGGGGCTGCTGGGCCTTGGACCACACTGCTCCACAGGTGTGACAGACATGCGTTCATCCCATCAGGCTTGGAATTCTGGAGGTTCCAGCCTCTTCTACTCTTCAAGTCCTAAGTTTGTTAGTAGGTGCCATCCCATCCTAGAATTCCCCCCTCACCCCAACCCCTTGTCTGGCCTGAGCATGCCTCTGAGCTTCTCCTACCCACACAGAACAATAATGTCCACTGTCAGCAACCAGCAGTGACCTGTGACTTTTCTCTGGTTTGGTTTTTAGCTTAGGAAATTGTCCTTTGAGAGAAAGTTGGCACCTCTGTGCAGTTTGCTCTCTGAGCTTGCTCATTGTGTGTCTTTTGGAAACCTGGAATTTGTTAAATTTTGCATAGATAATAAACTAATATACCAGTTCCTTTCCACCTTTCAGACCAGCGGACATCCTCAACCTTCTGTCTGGAATAGTTTCCTCTGCCTGTGTGGGACTCTTGACATTTTTGTTGGCTTGCTTACTTCCCATGCACCATCCTTTGGAACTCTGTATGTCTGGCCCCCTGGCCAGCCTGTTTCTCTTATGGGCAGGCTGTGATCGTATCCTGCAGTAAAAGGACATGTAGTGAAATTAAATGAAAATCAAATTTTGGGTAATGCGCTCTGTATTAAAGGGTTGAGTGACATTCATACTCCATGGCCTAGTGTGGTTCCTATATCATCCAAGACGATGGCAAAACTCAGCCCAAAGCCACTCCCCTCCCGGGCAGGCCAGTCGAAGCGGGGTGAGCTGGAGAGAGAAAGCGCGGGTGCAGAGGTGGAAATGAGGCCCCCGAGGTGGGGGTGGGAGTGAGGCGATGCTTCTTCGCCCGAGCTTGGCATAGCGCGTACAGAAGCGCGCACCATACAAAATCAGTAGCCTTGGGGGCGGGTCCTCGGGAGATCGGTCCTCCGTATGCGGGGTGGGACTTGGAGAAGGGTCCTTCGGAAGATCGGAGAAAGTTTTATTGGCGCGAGTGCTCGGGGGCAGGTCCTCGAGGGGCGGTTCCTCGCAGGGCGGCCGCTCGGGGTTTGGGGTCCTTAGGGCTCGAGGGCGGGTCCTCCGGGCGCAGGGCGGGGATTGAGAGGGCGGGCCTTAGGGGGGCGGGTCCTAGGGCGGGCTCTCGGTTGCAGGGTGGCTCCTGGAGGGGGCGGTTCCTTGGGGCGCGGGGTGGAGACTGGCGGCGGGTGCTCGGGGTGCGGGTGCTCTGGGCGGCGCGCGCCGGCGTCCTCCGCTCCTCCCGCGCGCGGCCGCTGAAGTCCCCGAAGCGCGCGGCCAGCCCAGCTCGGGCCGCCGCAGCCCCAACAGCCCCGCGGCCGAGGAGCGCGGGCTGGGACCGAGGCCACGGCTGTGGGCGCCGCCCCCAACGTCTTTCAGGAGCCCCTGGAGCGGGGCGAGGGCGAAGACGAGGCTGAGTGGGGCCGGAATCATGAACCGGAGTTTCCACAAGTCTCAGACCCTGCGCTTCTACGACTGCAGTGCGGTGGAAGTCAAGAGCAAGGTGAGCTCGGGCCAGCTCTGCGCCCCCCGAGAATGAATGGGTGCCCCACAGGGCTCTGGGCGCTACGGCGGGCGGCCCGTTCTGGCGACAGCTTTGGAGCGCGGGCGCCGTCTGTGATCTTCAGGGTCCGGCCATCCTTCCCGCCCCTGCGCGGACACAAAGCCCGCAGCCTTGTGGGGTGCAGCTGGAGCTCAGGCGCTCGGAGGGCTGAGCCATCGGCGGGTCTGCGCGGGCTCCGGACCCGCCGCGGGAGCGGCTCTTTTGTTCCACGAGCCGTAGGCGCCCGGCACGCCGCACGGTGGAGGGGCTTCAGGGGCCCGGACCGGGGGAGGTCCCTGACCGTGCCGCCTCCTTCCACGGAGTAGCCTCGGAACCGGCGACGAGGAGGCCACAGCCAGCCCCAACCCCCGGACCGGACCCCAGCCGCAGGGCGCGCCCCCGGCCCAGCCTCCCAGGGCGCGCCCGGCCGGCGGCTTCTCCCGCTGCCCGCGCCCGGCTCGAGCGTGCCCGAACTTGCGGGCAGCTGTGCGCGTTTGGGTTCCTGGCTGATAGGATCTGGCGCTTCTGTACTCTGCAGAGGCGGCTTCTTAGCCCCAGACGTTTTTGTCTGCGATGGTCTTGATGGGGGACCCCTCGGGCAGAGACGGAGCTGCAATGTTCGGGATTCTGGAGAAGGGGGCCGGCCCCTCGGGCCTTTCGCTGCCTGCTGCTTGGAAGCCTGCCCTCTTGTCCTTTTTCTCTGTGCCTCCTCCCCGCGATCTAGTCTGGCCGAGCAGCCTGCTTGCTGGGAGGGGCGGGGACGGAGGGTGGGCTCTGATCCCCACCTGCGCGCACTCTTGGTGCCCGAGGCGGGCGCGTACACTCTGGCAGGGTCTTTGGGGAAACAAGTCCCGCGGTCCCTGTACCAGCGCCCCTGCAGACTAGGGGGATCCTCTGATGTAGGGTTTCCAGGACATCTGCCGAGGAAGGGGGTTGGGGGTTTCGAAGCTGCAGTGAGTTGCAGGATTTCATCCTCATCTTCAGTCTTACAAATTTTCTATGAACCCCTCGTTTCCAATAAGTTTGCACCCTTCTTCCCAGTGCTGATTCCGTTGTCCTCACCCCCACCATCCGCTCTTTAGCCTGGCAGAGTGTCCCCACTCAACCCCCCCCCCCCAAATCAAATGTGCCCGCTGAGTCCTGTGGGAGAAGAACACGCAGGCATGAGTAGGAGTTCCAAATAATTGTCCGTTTCTTTAGCTCAGTGGGAATCGGGCTTTTTGAGCTCATTGTCCACTACAATAGCAGCGTGGTGTTTCATTTTAAAAAAATTTTCTTTTGAGATCATCATAGATTCACAGGCTGTTGTGGAATAAAATACAGAGATTCTTCAAAGTGACTTCTTGTAGTCAGTGTCACACCCAGGACCTCAGCGGACCGGTTGGCACTTGGGGAGGTCGTGTGCGCATTTCTGTCACCACCAACACTGTCACAAGGTCCCTCCTGCTGCCCCTTCACATGGCTACTTTATTCTAGGTGTGCACTGAGTGACACTAACGTTAATGCCATTCCTGGATCACACTAGCCATGTTCCCCATGCTCAGTCCCACAGGCGGGGGCAGAGGGGGGCACTGCCTGGTGTACAGGATCCCTCTGGAGGCAATGCCCTCCCCAAGGTCTTCTGGACTGCCTGTCCATGCAGGCTGCTGGAGGTTGGAAAATTAGGGTCAGTCTTAGCTGCTCCTGGGGCACTCAGGGTGTGGTGTGCTCGCAGCCCAGTGGGGTGCATCCTGCCTCCCTGATCTTGAGTTCAAATTCAGATGCAGCGAATGCTCCCCTGGAGGTGAGTGGCAGAGCCAGAGGTTTGGTTGAATTTGGGAGCACTCCTGGAAGGACCACACCAAGTGGGCCCCGCTAGGCTGGCTGGTTCTACAGCCCCCGTCCCTTTCAGGGGATGGCCTCACCTTGCTGTTTGTCAGAGGCTCCGCGAAGCTCTTCCCTCTGCGTTCACCCTCCCACTGATCCTCTTAGTAAATGTTTGCTCTCGTGGAATCGATCTCTGCAGCAGCCTTCTGCTGTCAAAATACAGGAGGCAGAACTCTATGTCAGTGATGTCTTTGTTTATTTTTTAAATCCTCACCGAGGATATTTTTCTATTGATTTTAAAGAGAGTGGAAGACAGAGGGAAAGACAGAAACATTTATGCGAGAGAAGCACAATGATTGGTTGCCTCCTGTGCGTGCCTTGACCAGGGTGGACCAGGGAGGAATCTGCAATAGAGGTACGTGCCCTTGATCGGAATCAAAACCAGGACCTTTTGGTTCACAGGGCGACGCTCTATCCACCTTTTGGTCCACAGGCCAAACTGCTAGGGCATAACCGAAATGCAGCAGCACCTTAACACCTGGGTTTGTATGTGCCTGGGGAGCCAAATCCATATGTTCTGACACCTACTACCCTGTGAGCTTTCATGCAAGTCGTTTAACTTTTCTGAGCCTCAGTTATTCATCTGTGAAGTGGGCATGTACCTGCTCTGTTACCTCCTCAAACCCAACGAGGCGATGGGTGAGAAAGCACTTTGAAAACTGCACGGCACTCACAGTTGTAAGAGTTAAGTCTGCAGGTCAGGACTCTGTTGCATTTCAGGATATCGGGTCTGAAAACCATCTCTGATCTACTCAGAATAGTGGAGGTCAGCCACCTGTCACAGCTGGTCAATTCCCAGAGCTTTGGGGACATTATTTCTTGACCTAGTGGCTCTCCCCCATCATGTAGCCTCTTACACTTTCCCAAACATTTCTGCCGTAATACTTGTGATTCCCCAGTTCTGGCTGTGGGTTCTCTATTTTTCTGCTTACTTGGGAGGGAGGGGCCTTGTAGGTATTTGGGGGAGCAAGTGGTGGCCCACCAGAGGGTAGCAAGAAAGCCAGTGCTGTGAGAGTCTGCAGGGGACAAAGCAATTGGTGATGAGTTGTCATTTGAGGAGAAGATAGGAAGCAACACAGTACCCTGGAGAACTCTCAACAGTTGCCTTTCCCTGTAGCCTGAGAGAGCAAAGGGACACAGTTATCCTATCTCAGCAGGGTGCTGCACCCTCACCCCACCCTCTGGTTGGAGCCCCATTTTTGGGTCCCACAATGGTTTCTTCCGTGTTCCCTGGCCCCACCCACAATGCTGTCTCTGAGTCCTCTCTGTCCTGAAGACCCTCCTATAAGCCCATCTCATGTTTCCACCCAGCAGGCAGGCTCCTCTGTCCTCTGACCCCTCTTCCGAGCTTCCGAGCTTCCCTCGTCCCAGGGCGCTGGGCACAGTGCTAGCACAGGGGTGCTTTTCAGAGTAGGGACAGAGGACCGTGTTTACACTCACAGGGTGGTGTCCATTGGGTTTGGGGAGAATAACACTACAGGAGGCTTTTTTTTTTGTAAATATATTTTATTGATTTTTTACAGAGAGGAAGGAAGAGGGTTAGAGAGTTAGAAACATGAACGAGAGAAAAACATTAATCAGCTGCCTCCTGCACACCCCCTACTGGGGATGTGCCCGCAATCAAGGTACATGCCCTTGGCCGGAATCGAACCTGGGACCTTTCAGTCCGTAGGCCGATGCTCCGTCCACTGAGCCAAACCGGTTTGGGCACTACGAGAGGCTTTAATGCAGTTTTCACTACCTTGTTTGACTAATGGTGGAGGCCTTTTTGGAATATAAACAAATACATTTGTCATTATAGACCTTATTAGGCAGGGGTGGGGAGTGGGTGGGCGGGTTAATTTTCTGGCCCAAAGATGAGCCATTGCTTAGGGCTGCTGCACGGCCTTCTGACCCTTTATATCCAGAATGTGTGCATTCGTCTTTGCTTTACAGAATCAAGATTGTATTTTGTAGGCATCTTATACTTTCCCTCTCCAATTTCACGGTGTATATTGCAAATGTTTTCTCCTGTCCTAAATATTTTTAGAAAACATATTTTTAAAATGACTACATACTATTTTCCATCTTACGTTTAAGCCATAATTAATTTAGCCAATATCGTATTTCCAATTTTTTAATAATAACTGATGCTGTGAATGACATCTTTATATTTACATCTTTATATATTTATATCATATAAACTATATAAAGAGTACCGATTCTGTTTAATCAGTTCAGAACTCTCATTTTTGAGGACCATTTCCTAGAAGTGGAATTACTGGGTGAAGGCTTTGGATATGTATTGCTAAGTTTTC
Source organism: Murina feae (assembly GCA_004026665.1). NCBI lineage: Eukaryota > Metazoa > Chordata > Mammalia > Chiroptera > Vespertilionidae > Murina > Murina feae. The sequence goes on from PVJC01017711.1 coordinate 9,266, forward strand.
TTATGGAAAGTTATATGCCCTGTTTCATATCTACCCATCCCTCCCTGTCCCTCCAAAGTTCTGTTTTCTCCTTCTCTCCCAGTTAGATTAGTGAAACACTGTCCTTTGGTTTTAATTTGTGTCTTAGGTGTCAGTGAACTGAAACCTTTACATCTGTTGGCTGTTTGCACGTCCGTTTCTTCCCTGCACCTTTTTTTCTGTTACTTTTCTTGTTTTCATGGGGCTTTGGAGCTGCTTGTGCATTCAGTGCCAGAGGGGCTGAGGTACAGTGTTGTAAGTCAGTGTGTCCCCTGGTCCCCACATCTTGCCTCTGGCTGAGGGTGCTGGGTGCCTGGCCTGGCCTGCAGGGACATGCCCTTCCGTCTGCTGCGCTGGCTCCCGGCCAGGCTCCCCACGGGTGCTGGGCCCTTGCCTTCCGAGGGCCCGTTGAGAACCGCCTGACACGGTTTGACTCACCTGTGTGTCAGCTACACCCTTATAAGGTTCCGGTTTTGCTGTATCTGTGCATGCTACGTTCAAACAGGTTTGGGGACTTGATGTGGGACATTGCACCTAGAGGAGACTCTCCTCAGGGACCCAAGTCGGGATGTCAGTCTGTGGGCACGGATGGTGTCCAGGACAAGCTTGGGAGCAATAGAAAGCCCTATGAACCTTCCTGGGTTCAAGCCCTTGCCTGGGACCCATGGCATTTCACACAGAGGATGCTCCCCACTTCAGGGAAGGGAGGAGTGTCAGGGGTCGAAAGATGCAGCAGGTCAAGGTGTCAGACCCTTTACCATTTATGAATCAGCAAAAAGGGGAGGCATCCTGACTTTTCCCCTGACAGGACCCCCTGGGCTTTTAGAGCCTAGAAAAGAAGGAGCCTGGAGTGAGGACAGCAGCAGCCCCACGACGTCACAGATGGGTGAGGGTCCTGAGGGGCAGGTGTCACACTTGTTCAGCCGGCTGTTGTCAGGTTTACTGGCTGCCCGCGTCCTGGCCACAATTTTTGCTCGACTGTGAACCCGGAGCAGTGGCAGCCTCCGACGGCCCAGTCTGGGCACTGCTCTCTGTGCAGGGCGTGTTCACACGTATGTCTTCAAACTTATTGACCAGCCACCCCAATAAAGACAGGCGCTTACGTGTCAGACCCTGTTCAAAATACATAGTGTTGGCAAATAATCATTGATCTGTCCCCATTGCAACCCTGCAGGGTGGGTTCTGTTTTCAGCTCCATTTCTAATAGCGCTCATGTCCAGGGAGTCTCAGGAAGCACCCAAGATCAGAGAGTCACTTGCTTTACCACAAACTGTCCATGGCCCCGAGGGAAGGCGGGTCCTGACTCCTCTCCCTCTGGCAGCCCTGAAACCCAGGTGCAGGTGTTCCCAGTTTGTGCTGCTTAGGAGCCAGACCCCTTGGGCTGTGTGGCTCTAGAGCCGGGGAAGGAAGGTCTCTTGGTTTTGGGGGAACAGTTGCTGCTCTTCTTGCATCTCTGTAGCTGGTTCTTGCTGCACAGCCTTGAGGGAAGTCCTAGAAGCTGACCCTAAAAGTCTGGGTCCACCAGCCATTCATTTGTTTACTCACAACTGCTGTGTGCCAGACCTGGGGCTGGGGCTGGGGTACAGAGGTAGCCAGGACAGACCGTAGTCCCACCTTAAAAGGTACAGGCCAGTGAAGGTTCAGTCGGCAGGTGAGCAGATTGGGGTGGGCTGGGTGTGGGGTCCTTCACATCTCTTGGTCCACGGCTGACCGTCTAGGAACCCCACCCTTTCCTACTCTTCCCCATGGACGCTCAGCCTTTCAGGAAGCTGCTCCTGACTGCCTTACCATGCCGGATCTCCTGTGTGATGTCCAGTGGGTGTGCCGGCAAAGGGCACTCGTCTCAGGCACGCAGCTGGATCCAACTTTATGTGTATACACCTGGGTGGCCACTATTCAGGTCAAGGTGTGGAACATTCCAGCATCCAGGAAGGCTCCTCCTGCTTGACTAGTCAGCAGCCCCCTCCTGTGTGACCACCACCAGGATCTCTGTCATGATGTGATGTCATGATGCACTCCTGTGTCCGTAGGCCGTCCACGCTGTGCAGTCCATGCTGTGCGGGAGAAGCAGGTGGTATTTTTCAGGGGAGCCGGGCATTCCTCTGTGCATCAGTCTGGGTTGAGGTCCGGGCTCATCCTGCCTTTTGGTGCCGAGAGCCACACACGCACCTCTGGTGGCTGCATGCGAGCTCCTCATCGGTTCTCAGTGGCCACTTGCGCTGCCGCTGTGCTCCGGCTTCACAGGGCACAGAGCTGCCCAGTGTGGTCCTGGTCAGCCTCACCCACAGCTTAGGGGGCTGTTCTCGACTCAGGTATGCAGATAGCGACTCTGGCCTGCACTGCTGTAGACGCCTGAGGACTTGGGGGTTCCCAAAGCCCTTGAACTGCAGCTTATTAAGTATTTGTTGATGAATACATCAAAATGACATGGCCTTGCCTTAGAGCTTAGGGCACCCACCACTCATGTGCTCTCAGGGTCTTTCCTTTAATTCTGTGGTTCGAATCGTTGGTCTCATGCTTTTCCTAGACTTCCGTTAGTCCATAGCTGCTTCTGTGAGCCTCCTGGTGGGTCAAGCATCAAGAAGGTGGGACAGGTGAGTACGGGTGGGGCTGGTGCTCCTCAGCAGGTCACAGGACAGCTAAGGCTACAGGCTCTTTGATGACACTGGAAAATCTTCCTTTCAAAAAGTGCGAGTTCCTGCCCTGGCCAGTGTGCTCGGTGGTTAGAGCATCAACCCGCACCCAGGGGTCGAAAGTTTGATTCCAGGTCAAGGGCACGTACCAGCATAGCAGGTTTAACCCCTGGCTCCGGTCAGGGTGCGCGCCTCTCTCACATCCATGATTTGATGTTTCTCTCTCTCTCCCTGCCTCTCCCTTCTTCCCTTCCATTCTCTCAAAAAATCAATGGATGTAAAAATATCCTAGGGTGAGGCTTCAGACACACACACACACACACACACACACATGCCCGGTGCGTTTCCCAGGTGGAATGAACCTCCAGTGGCCTGCAGCATGGTGGGCCTCGGAGATCTGAGACCCTGAGGAGGTGGGTGTGTACTGTGTGACTGACTAGGAGCTTCTCTGCTCCCCCTGAAAGTCCTGCCTAGTGAGCGGGTACATTCATTTTGCCTTTGACATCAGAATGCTGGTTAGAGGCTGGATACCACGGCAGTCGGACCTCCCAGCACAGCCCTCTGGGCCTGTCTTCCGAGACAGGACGCGAGGACTGGTGTGCAGTCCGGAAAGTCGCCTGCAAGTGGCCTCCTGTGGGAACGTGCGCTGTTGTGGAGGGCCCTGAGGTCCCTGGACTAGGGCCGTGGAGGAGAGAAGTGTGAGGGCCCTTGGTCAGCGGTGCTAGGAGAATTGGAGACTAAAGTAATGCTAGTATCCTGTTTTCCATGGCTTGGGGGCCTGACCATCGGCTCCCCACCCACAAGTCCTGACCTCACTTCCCTCACTGGTCTGGAATAATAATGGGGTGTTGCTATGGGACAAAACAAACTTCTCTGCTGGTAGGATGGTCCCCACGTGGAGGAGGAGGTGGCACCCGGCCCCTGGCCTGTGCTCACCTTGGCTCCATCAGCAGCTGCACAGGTGCAGGCATAAGAAGGCAGAGATCCAACAAGAACATCCTCCTGTTACCTTGAAAGTGTAGAAGCTCTGTATGTCTGGACAGACATCCGACAGACATTCCAGACACCTAGGAATGCTGTGTGAGAAATGGTGTGTTGAGGAAGCCCCACTCCGCATCTCACCTTGTGCTCAGAGTCACCTGCCCTGTCCACCCCCTTCCTGAGCTGGGAACATCTTCCCAGGGATGTGGCCCATTGTTTGTTAGTGGTGCCTGTTCTTCTTTTTTAAAAAAATATTTTTATTGATTTCAGAGAGGAAGGGAGAGGGAGAGAGAGATAGAAACATCAATGATGAGAGAGAATCATTGATCAGCTGCCTCCCACATGCCCCACACCAGGGATCGAGCCCGAAACCCAGGCATGTGTCCTGGCTGGGAATCGAACCACGACCTCCTGGTTCATAGGTTGAAGCTTAACCACTGAGCCATGGTGGTGGGTTTCTTTTCTTCTTATTTTATTTTTTTGGTTAATCCTCACCTGAGGATATTCTTTCCATTGCTTTTTCAGAGAGAGTGGAAGAGAGAGAGGGAGGGAGGGAAGAAGAGGGGAAAGAAAGAGGGAGGAAGAGAGAAAGAGAGAAACATTGATGTGAGAGAGGCACATCGGTTGGTTGCCTGCCATGCGCCCTGACCAGGGACAGGGAGTGAACGCACAATCCAGGCATATGACCTTGATGCACAGACCAATGCTCTAACTACTGAACCACGCCAGCCAGGGCAGGGGTTCTCTTCTTGGCCCAAGCGGTCATGGACCCTAGTCACAACCGGGCTGAGCACTAGCACCTGGCCCTTGTGAATGGACCGGCTGCCCTGCAGTTCCAACTCAAGTGTGTTTCTGGGTGGCACCTGGCCTCTGGGTTCTCTCCCTGAGTGCCCTGGGTGCCCCATCCAGCCTGGTGGGAACAGCTGCCTCCAGGTCACACCAGGTGAAGGAGAGTCCAGGTGGGTGTGACCGTGTCAGTTTCAGTGAAGTGTCATTTCTTGGAGCATCAGGTGTGCGCTGGGCTTGTGCCAGCCCTCCTGCCAGTGGGCACATGGAACTGCTGTTTTCCTGATGCTCATGACGCCTTACACATGGGCTGCAGAGAGGAGGCCCCGGGGGCTTGAGCTGGCTGTTCCCTCACCCAGCCACCCGAGGTCCCAGTTGGAAGTGGCAGAACCAGATCTCAAGCCCTCAGCTGCCACACCTGCTCCCATCCAGTTCCCCTCACCCTGGATTCCACCTCCTGGGAAATAGACACCTACCTGCTCCAACGTGCTCTGAAGTCACGTCACGTGTTCCAGCACCTCCCTCCCCACGTGTCCTGGTCACCAGCTTGGGGCTGGGCTGCTTTCTGTGAACGCCGTGAGCCCTGGCCCTGCACAGCCTGTGCGTGGGGGTGGATGGCTGCAGGGGGACCTGGCTGCCTGTCTCACCTCCTCCTGTCCTGCTGCACAGGCTCTCTGCAGCTGTCTCCAGAGTGTCATCTGCGACTTCCCAGGGCCCTAGCACACCTGGACATGTCACTTAGCAGAGGCCTCTTGAAGTTCACGGTGGGGGCGGGCAGCGCCTGCTGGGCTCTGAGTCTCCGTGGTGAGCATAGCTTTTCTCTTATGGAATTATGAAAAGGTGGTTTCGTTTTGAAAAATGGCCCTGAGGAACAACTGCCTGCCCGAGAGGGGAGGTACAGGGCCTAGGAAAGCGATGGCTCCAGTCGGCAATGAGGGGGCGCCTCGCCCGAGGAAAGGGGGTGCCCACCACGAGCCGAGGACCTGCTGTTATGAAGTGTGGGTCTCAGAGGGTGGCCTGTGTGTGTATGTGGAAGGTCTGCTCCAGGAGGCAGAGTGCTCCCTGACCCCACGAGCTCTGTTGGCCAAGAGTAGGGAGCTCGGGGGGCTCTGTGGACGGGCTGGATCTGTAGCCACTGGATCTCTCAGCACGCAACTCGCATTTGATTCTGACAACAACCCTATCAGGAATGTGCTTTTGTCCGTTTTTTACAAAGAAGGAAATTCAGTCCGAGAGGTCGAAATGGCCCAGAGTCACGCAGCCAGTGAAGGTGAGTCAGGAATTTGAACCTGGTGTGTCAATCCAGCCTTGCTCTGAACGACTCTGCCCTACTGTCTGTGTTGATAAGACACCCCTGACCAGACCGCGTCCCTCTTCAGCCTGTGCCCATCCATCGTGAGCTCATGTTGTGAGCCCGCTTCCCTGCACGGCCCAGGGTCCAGGCTCCTCTGCCTGTAGTTTTATGCTTCAGCAATGTTCCATGGAAGTGGCAGGCATGAGTAGGCCTGTCTGCAGCTCACCTCTCACGGCACCAGGGTCTCCCCGTACCTGTACCCCAGCTCCTAGAGCAGCCCCTCCTTGCCCACACTGTCAGCTGACCTGTCCCACCGGGGAATCCCTTCCCACATGGGGCATCCCTGTTCCTGCCTGACCTTCCATGTGGAATTCTTGCCCTGTCATTGAGGCTCTTCAGGATTGTCTAAATTCCGTGTATTAGCCTCGATTTCTTTGTTTACTAGCTTGTGACTTTGAGCAGCTTACTGAGTCCTTCCAGGTCCCAGGCTGCTGTCTGTGAGTGGGAACAGTGACACCTCTTGTAGGAGTTAGGATTGAAGAGCCTGCACACAAAGCTTGGCCCTGGCCACATCTTCTCCCCAAACTAGAAATCCCTGTTGGGCAGAGGCCAAATACCACGTTCTCGAGTCTGTGTCCTCCCCCTTCTGCCCTGCCCCATGCCTGCATAGCAGTGCTGGGTCCATGGCTGCGGATGACACGTGTGCTCACAGAGGTGACCACAGATGCAGTGGGTCCTCAGGCTCCCGCAGTCCCGGGCAGCCCAGTGCAGGACGTGGGCTTGTCGGGGCAGTTCTGCAGGTGCCCACGGCAGCCCCGTCATCGTTCCGGATCGCGGTGGGTGGACTGGGCACAGGAAGGGGCCAGGCTCTCTCTCAGCTCCACCCTGTCTGACTCACAGGTCTGTGGCCCGATTTTAAACTGTCCCAGCGTGCCAGCCCAGGAAGTCGTGCCATGGCAAGGCCCCACACTCCAACAGACTCAGATGCCTTGTCAGGTGCAGGCTGTGCTTTGTGAGTGTTCCCCTAAGGGAATCTCTTCTACGTTTTCTACATGGTGTGCATGAGCCCTGTCCCAAAAGCGGTCCTGAGATGCTTGCATGGACCCTACAGATGCATGCTCCTTTTGTGACTGGGTCCAGCTCCCTTCCTGACAGAAGCCCTGACCTTGCTCTTAGGAGGGTTCTGACGGTCTCAGGGAGCCCCACTCCCCTACAGTGATTGGTTCAGAGGGGCGTGTGACCTCCAACCCCCAAACCCCAACAATGAGACAGAGAGAGGGTCCTCTTCCTCTGAATGTTGTGTTGATTGTGACTCCAGGACCCACCTTGACGAAGAGGGGGACATCAGAGATACCAGCCACAGAACCACCGCCTGCACTGCACTGCTGGTTCCTGGGCTGTCTCCTGTGGGCGGTGCTGTGGGTGAAGTGCCCCTGTGCTCTCCCTGCTCTTTAAATCCAGGCCTGTGTCCTACGGTGTCTTCATTTGCATTTCTTAGTTTGTAACTGCACATTTGCACGTGTGATTGCTGCGCATCATCTGGCTGCCAAACAAACCGTCAGCCCATGAAGACACTCACAGGAGCTCAGGGCCCGGCCCCATCTGGCATTCAGTAACATTTTGTTGAGTGAACCAGCCCATAGTGGTGACTAGCAGGATGCTTACTGGACGTTTCCAACCCTGCTCTTTAGGCAAGTGTGCACCCTGGGAGTCTTGTCGGAATCCAGACTGCATCCCAGCGGGCCCAGGCATTGCTGCTGCTGCACCATGAGGAACAGGACCTGGGTTTTATTTTATTATTATTATTGTTTTATTAATCCTCATGGAGGATATGTTTTCACTGATTTTTTCAATGCATATTTATGAACTTCTTTTGTTCCAATACATTTCCACACATCTCATCTGAAGACACAACACAGGAGCCTGTGTGACTTGGGCAATGTTTTTATTGATTTTTAGAGCGAGAGGAAGAAAAAAAACATCTCTGTAACCCTCACATGTGCCCCGAGCAGGAATCAACCCTGTAGTCCTTTGGTGCACAGAACCACAGTCCAACCAACTGAGCCACGCCAGGCAGGGCAGGAGCCGGGTTTTAGAACCTGGGAGCCTGGCCCAACTACAGAGCCCCCGGCTCATGTCCGGGGTGGGTGGGCCGGGTGTGCAGGACTCCTGCTTCTGGCTCCGAGGATTCCCTCTCTGGGCCGGGCCATGCTGCTTTTTTCTGTGATTTTTAAAAAAATATATTTTATTGGCTTTTTACAGAGAGGAAGGGAGAGGGATAGAGAGTTAGAAACATCGATGAGAGAGAAACATCGATCAGCTGCCTCCTGCGCACTCCCTACTGGGGATATGCCCACAACCAAGGTACATGCCCTTGAACGGAATCGAACCTGGGACCTTTCAGTCCACAGGCCGACGCTCTATCCACTGTGCCACACCGGTCAGGGCTGTTCTGTGATTTTTGACCTCATTGGGATCACACTCAGTTGTGTTTTCCTTGAGTTTCTGTGTTGTAAAGGCTCCTGCGTCATTAACCCTGAAACAGCCTCTGTTGCCTTCTTTATTTCATCCCTGGGCATGTGCTTCCTCGGTTTGATGGGCATTTACAGCTTCCGTTTTTCACTATTGTAAATATTTTGATGAACATTTTCCATCCTCATCTGTCTGTGTTTCTGATGACCTGCCATTGCTCTCACCTGACAGGAGGGGCTGGGGCCTCAGCAGGGGTGAGGGTGGGAGGGTGGGGCCCAGCTGGGGCTGGTGGGGCGGGCCTCGGTGGGTGGGGCCTGATCTGCCTTTCCAGCAGCAAGGGGCTCAGAGCCGTGGGGACCCCAGGGCCACCTGTTTGCACGTTTCAGGTCTGCGTTGTAGGACAGATATCAGAGGATGTCCTGTGAAGGGTATTGTAGCCCTGGGTGCCTCCCAGGAGTATCTCGTGTCCCAGATGAACGCAGCCTCTGACAACAGGAAATGACCGAGGGCCTCTGGCAAGGACCACGCGGGGGATATTGGAACAGGAAGGTCTCGTGTCCAGGACCCTTGGTCCCTGAAGATTAGGGCACTGATTGCATCAGGACTGGAGAGGTCGCATCCCTTACCGCTGTGTGGCTTTATGAGGCCCACAGCCGCATCCCACACATGGGGAACAGGAGCTCAGAGAGGCCTCAGGCTTGTCCCCCTGCACGGAGCAGCGCCACTGCAGGTCAAGTGGAAGGGACCCAGGCCAGGAGCTGGGATGGCCTTGGGCCCACATTGCCCCCAGGGGATTATGTAGTCCATGTGGTCCCTCCATCTCCTTGGTGTTCTCTCCTTTTCCCCTCTGGCGCTGCCACCTTCTCACATATCGTATGATTTAGGTATTCATTACTTTTACTGTCCTCTCTTCCCTGCCCGTGAGGACAGGCGTTTTTTTCTGTTTTGTCCACGGTGTTCCCCAGCGTGTAGGGCAGACAGTACACACTTAGCGCTAGTTCATAAAATCTGAGGATGATCGCAAGCAGGGCCCACACCTCACACTCATTGTTCCTTCTCTGCGTGCATTTTGAGTGCCTGTTACTGAGGTCTGTGGGGGATGAAGCAGGATCACATTTTTTAAAAACGTTATGACTGAAAAGCCCAGGGCAGGATAGTGTCTGTTTAAGTTCCATTGGCTGCCCGGCCAGTGTGGTTCACTGGTTGAGTATAGACCTATGAACTAGGAGGTCACAGTTCGATTCCTGGTCAGGACACATGCCTGGGTAGTGGGCTCGACCCCACAGTAGGAGCATGCTGGTTAGTGATTCTCTGTCATCATTGATGTTTCTCTCTCTCTCCCTTTCTTTCTGAAATATATATATACTAGGGGCCCGGTACACAAAAATGTGTGCACTTGGGGGGGTCCCTCAGCCCAGACTGTGCCCTCTTACAGTCTGGGACCTCTCGGGGGATGTCCACCACCGCCTGCCCTGCCCCCACTGCTCGCTCCACGGCTGCTGGCCTCCATCTTGGCTGGGTTAATTTGCATACAGCCACTCTGATTGGCTGGTGGGTGTGGCTTGGCTGGTGGGCGTGGCTTAGGCATCTTGGAGAGATGGTTAATTTTCATATTACTCTTTTATTAGAGTAGATATATATATTTAGAAGTTCCTATTGGCAGTTTGGAGAAGGGAGTTCAATCGAAAGACACGTGTCACTTAAAATGACACTTTTGTAAAAGTGTGCTGGTGGTTTGGGGGTTTGAGGTCACCCTTGTGAAAGGGAGCAAAGGAAGAGAATGATGGCTGCACCTCCTTCTGGGGAAAGTAATTTGGAAGCAAAGCCTTTTTTAAAAGAAAACACCCAGTACCTTCAGGGAGCACTGGGCATAGCTGCGAGCACACAAGACTGTGTATCTTGCAAATTGGCATTTAATGTTGAGCGTTGGCGTCTGAAATAAAGTCAAAGCCAGTGCCCTGCTGGCTTCCTGCAGAGAGTGTGTTTTACTCGCTTAGACACCCCCAGGTCTCTAATGGAATATTCGCCCATTTGCAAATATTCCCACATGCCTCTGGGTTGCACCGGTGAAAACACCTTCACCCTCCTGATGACATGTGTCATTGGCCTCAGGTGGATGGGCTGTGGCAGATACACAGGGTGAGGCCAGTGCAGGCAGGCACCCAGCCCGACTCCATGCTCACATCTGACTTCCTGTGTTTTGTTGTTGTTGTTTTTGTTAATCCTCACCAGAGGATATTTTTTCCATTAGAGAGTGGAAAGGAAAGAGGAGAGGGGGAAGAGAGAGAGAAGAGAAGAGAAGAGAAGAGAAGAGAAGAGAAGAGAAGAGAAGAGAAGAGAAGAGAAGAGAGAAGCCTTGATGTGAGAGAGACACATTGATTGGTTGCCTCCAAATCTTGCCCTGAGGGTGGGTGCCCTTGACTGGGAATCAAACCTGTGCATGGGCTGATGCTCTAACCACTGAGCTGCTGGCCAGGACTGGCTTCCTATTTAGTGATTGTCAGTCAGTGTTAACTTAATTGAAATTCTAGAGTTTTACTTAAAAATGGTTAACGGAAGTTTAATTTATGAATTGAATAAAGACTGGAGTGCCTGCTGTATACAGGGTGTGAGCTAGGCTGTAACACGAGACCCTGCTCTCACGGGCCCCACTAGTTGTGAGCTGTGGTCCTTTCCTGCCCTCACTCATGCAGTGATGAAACATCTGTGGCTGCTTGGGGTTTGGGAGGTGTCTTACAGTGACCTACTTACTAAGCAGATTTTAACTGGTAACGACTTCCTTAATGCCTGGCTCCTGTGGCCTTGCCTGGTGAGTCTGACGACACCCCATCATGCCCTGTGGGCACCTTACAGACCAAGAGCCAGATGACTTAACCTTTCTCAGAGCCCCTGTGAGTCCGAGCTGCCTCCTCCACAGGACCCCTGGGGGGGGGGGAGCTTGCTGGTGTGACTGTGGGCGTGAGGACAGCCAGCCAGACTTGAGGTGCCCACCAAGCACGCCTCTCCTGCTCGGAGTAAAACTTGTTTGTTCACACAGTTGAGTTGTTTGACTAAATATGTGGGTAAGAGTGAGAAGACCTCCTGAGGTATCAAGAAATGGGAAAACTTACTTAATATTTTTAACCTGGAAAAAAAGAACTGATCATAGTCATGGATTATCTTTGGGGTCACAGGACACTGAATGATGAAAATAGATTTATATTGTCAGAGCGTGGTGACTCCAGAAATGTCATTCATATAAAGTTTTAGTCCCTGGGTTGGAGAGGAGAGGCCGAGGGCCCTTCTGCAGCTTGTGGCCAGGGTGGAGAGGGGTGTGTGAGAGGTGACAAGTTCTGTCCTGTTCAGAGTTTTGCCCTCCGTCCTCCTTCCCAGTTCAACTTCGTGGGACCCATTGGAACTGGAAAAGCTGGCCCTGCCAGCTTGGACAAGTATCAGCTCTTGCTTCTCCCCTGCAGGACCTGGCAATCACTGGGGACCTTCCCCTAGCTCTTAGGTCTTTATCTTCCAAACCGATGAGTGCTGACAGCAAGTGGTTGGACCCCTGATCCCTTGAGGTTCCCGTCTGTCTGGAGAAAGCAGACCTTCTGTGGTTTCCATGTTTCTGGATGTGCCTTTCAATCAGCCTTCAACTGGCTGTTTTTTTTTTAAAGAAACAAAACAAAACAAAACTATTCTTTAAGGTGTAAAATTTTAAAAATAGCTCTAGAAGCTATAATTCACATGAAATAAAAACCACACCTTTAAAGTGTAAATCGGGTAGTTTTTGGTACATTTAGAGTTGTGCAGTCATGACCACTATCTAATTTTAGAACATTTCTTCACCCCATACCCATTAGCAGTTATTTTCAATTCCTCCTGACCCCCAACCCCTGGCAACCACAGTCTTCTTTCCCTATGCATTTGCCTGTTCTGTGCATTTAGTATAAGTGGAATCACACAATATGTGGTCTTTTTGGCATCTTTCATTTAACGTGATGTCTTTCCCTTAGCATATGTCAGAACTTCATTCGTTTTTGTGGCCGAATAATATGCATTCATAAGGATAGACCAGCCCTGGCCAGGAGGCTCATTTGTTTGGAGCATTGTCCCATACACCAAAAGATCTCGGGTTCGATTCCCGGTCAGGCACATACCTCAGTTGCAGTTTGATCCCTGGTCAGGGCTTGTAAAGGAGGCAACAGATCGATGTTTCTCTCTGACATCGATATTTCTCTTTCTCTCTCTCTCAAATCAATTTAAAAAGCAGATCCTTGCCCTGACTGGTTTGGCTCAGTGGATAGAGCATCAGCCTGGGGACTGAAGGCTCCCCAGTTCGATTCTGGTCAAGGGCATGTACCTTGGTTGCGGGCACATCCCCAGATGGGGGTGTGCAGGAGGCAGCTGATCGATGTTTCTCTTTCATCAATGTTTCTAACTCTCTATCCTTCTCCCTTCGTCTCTGTAAAAAAAAATCAATAAAATAAAATTTAAAAAAGCACATCCTTGTATGAGGATTAAAAAACAGAAAAGGATAGACAAATTTTGTTTATCCAGTGTCAGTGGTGGACATCTGGGTTGTTTCCACTCTTGGCTTTTGTAAATAATGCTTCTGGGAACACTCATGTACAGTTTTTGTGTGGACATATGTGTTCCTTACTCCCAGGTGTACACCGAGGAGTGAAACTCCTGGGTCCTCTGTACAATATTTTTTGGAGCCGCCAAACTGATTTTCAAAACAACTCCACTGTACCACATTCCTACCAGCTGCATCTGAGCATTCAGATTCCTCCATTCTTCTCAACGCATTGCCAAAGAATCCTATTGAAGAATCGTGGCCTAACCCAAGTAACGAAAGTTTTATCCTATGTCTTCTAAAAGTTTTATAAATTCAATTTTCACATTAAGTCTATTTCCAATCTGAGTTAATTTTTGCTTATGATATGAATAAGGCATCCAGCCTCATTGTTTGCATGTGGGTATCAAGCCAGCACCATCTGTTGAAAAGACTGTTCTTTTCCACCGTTGAATTTTTCCTGGCATTCTTATCAGAAGTCAATTGATCGCAAATGTAAGGTTGTTCTTTTCCGGACTCCTGATCCTATTCTATTGATTGTATGTCTATTTTTATGCCAGCCCTACACTGTGAGTTCTGAAATTGAAAAGTGTGCATCCTCCAACTCTGTTCTTCCAGAATCTTTTGGATTTCTGGGGGCTCTTGCATTTATACATATTTTAGGAACAGGTGGTCAATATCTGCAAAAAAGCAGCTAAGATTTTAATATGAGTTGAATCTGCGATCACCGTGGGGAGTGTGACCGCTGACATCTCTGCTTGGTTAGCTCGGGTCAGCTGATGATTGGACAGAGAGGTCCTTAAGTGATTTGAGCAGTCAGCCTTTCTGCCTGTGCTCAGGGGCTCTGTGTACGCATTGGAGCACATCTTCGGCCCTCTGGCACTCCACACCTTTAGCCTCCACGTCCTGATTGCACAGAATGCCAAAGTCAGACAGATGTGAGGGATCACAGACTCTCCAGGACTTTCCTGACCTGCACACACCCTGTACCTGCAGGTGGCCTTCCAGATCTCTAAGAATATACCGGAGCTTTTCAAAGCTGCCCGTGGACGTCTCATTGCCCAGCATCTGCCTTTTTTTTTTATTTATTATTATTATTACAGTAAAGTACACATAACAAAAGTTACCATCTTAACTATTTTTAAGTGTACAGTTCAGTGTTGTTAAATACATTTGCATTGTTGGGCAGCCATCACCACCATCTGTCTCCCCACTCTTTCTGTCTTATACAGCTGGAACTCTATACCCGTGAAGCAACGGCTTCCCACTCCCCCTCCAACCAGCCCTTGACAGCCACCATTCCACTCTCTGTCTCTATGATTTTGACGACTCATTAAGTATATCAGATATGAGTGGAATCATAAAGTTGTAGCATATGCCCGAATCTCCTTCCTTTTAAGGCTGAATAATACTCCTTTGCATGGATGGACCACACTTTGTTTGTCCATTCCTCAGTTGATGGACGGTTGATTTGCATCTGTATTTTAGCTATTGTGAATAATTAAGTCACATGGTTGTACAAGTGTCTTTTTGAGACCCTACCTTCTGTTTTTCTGGACATATACTCAGAAGCAAAATTGCTGTGTCAAAGGATAATTCTACTTTTAATTTTTTGAGGAACCTCCATAGTGTATGCTGCAGTGTCTGTGCAGTTGTACATTCCCATCAACAGGGCAAAAGGGTTCTGAAGTCTCCATATGTTCACCAACGTTTGCTTTTTGGTGTGTATGTGTGTATTTGTGTGTGAGTGTATTTTATAGTTGTCGTCCTAAGAGGTGTGAATCCCCAGCATTTCTTTTTATTGTGTTTGTCCAGTTCTTGTTTGCTTCAGCTGGCACCTTACTGCAGATACTTTCAGAGCAATTCCTATACCCTAAAGTCTTCAAACATCACAGCCCCCCACAAAAGAATTTTGAGAATTACCTCTATACAGATTATAATGTGTTTGGAAGTTGGATCTAATTTTATCATATTAAATATAGTGACAAAGTATACAGTTCCCAGCATGCTGTAAAAATTTCATTTAAAATAGAACTTTTATCATATGATCTTTAATCATTAAACAATTGCTGCTGATTGTTCTAACAAAAGCCCCGAGGAAGGGGCTTTCCCCTGTGAGCAGGGCTCTCCAGGGCGGTCTAGCCGTGACAGTCCTGTGGGTGAGGGGTTTGGGTGGGGGGAAGCAAATCGGTTGTACTCCTCTCAGGCAGTAAGGCTGCTGAGGAGAGGGAGATAGGACGTTAAAACCACACAGCTTGCTGCTCTGAGATTCAGAATAAACCTTCCTCAGATTGTTGAAAGCCTCTGTTAAACTCCACAATTCTCAGAAAATTTATTTTGACCCTTTCCACCCATGTTCTGATGGCTTTGAGGAGCAGGGTTTTGCAGATTATTACTCCACTGTTTCAGAGGTGCCTTGAGTTCATGTTTTAAAACAGCAAATACACTGCGCTTCCCAAGCTCTTGGCCATCATCTTGGGTTTCTACCCCCACTTGTCTCCTTGCTTCTTGACCAAGGAGCAGAGTCTTGCTCTTTGACAAAGAAGTTTATCAGTCACATAGTTTACTGGGTAGCACATGCCTTTTGTAGCAACTGGTATTATTTACTCCAATAGCACTTGCAAGGAGCCTCCCCTTCTTAACTACAACTGGAAACGAGATAAGTGGGTAGGTAGGTAGGCTCTTTCTTTTCTAATTACAGTATAATGATCATATTATTATTAGTTATTTAATATTTTTAAATATATTTTATTGATTTTTTACAGAGAGGAAGGGAGAGGGATAGAGAGTCAGAAACATCGATGAGAGAGAAACATCGATCAGCTGCCTCCTGCACACTCCCCACTGGGGATGTGCCCAGAACCAAGGCACATGCCCTTGACCGGAATTGAACCTGGGACCCCTGAGTCCACAGACCGATGCTCTATCCAGCGTGCCAAACCGGTCAGGGCACTTATTTAATATTTTTAAGGGGATTGTAAATGAATCACATTTACAAGTTCATTCGCTTTTCCTTATTGGCCGCCTTTGTCTTTGAGATGATGTTTTTAATTTTATGAGATACCCTCCTCCCCCAACCCCCGCTTTTACTATTCTGTTGTAGGAAAAATAGTTGAGTTCATCTATGAAATAAAATAAATATTATCTACACTAATAAAAGAGAAAGATGAAAATTGACCATACCTTTGTGACAGCCACCAGCCAATTATGAGTGAGTATGCAAATTAACCCAACAAAGATGGTGGGTTAATTTGCATGTGCAGGTGCTGAGCAGCCGGGGGCAGGCCGGGACACTTGCATAGTCGCCATGGCGACAACGCAGGCGTTCTGCACCACCCCAGCTGCTCTGGGCCTCTGGGCAGCATGGGAAGGCAGAAAGGCAGCTCTGGCTGGAGCGAAGGCGGTGCCGGCAGCCAGGGGAGGGAAGGCCCATTCTTGTACGAATCTTTGTGCATTGGGCCTCTAGTCAAAATAATAATAGGATGACAGTTTATTTGTCTGCAAGCCCTGAGAAATAAGGAGTACCTCTGTGAATTTCCTGATAACGAATGAAAAAGTGCTTGATTTTTTTTTTTTTTTACCAGTTTTCAAAATAATGGGTTGGTTCCCATGGCATCATCCAAAAAGTGAAAAATAAATTTTTGGTTATTATAAACAAATGTATTGATACATACTGAATGTGTTTAAACCCATAACAATTATGATCCATATTGGTGATCAAATACACAAATAATCCCATCTTTGGCTCTTGGGAGATTACTCAGGCTAGTTCCTGAGTCCTTTTGGCTTGACCTTAATAGTCTTCAGGCAACTAGGGTGTCTGTGCCACTGGGCCCTACAGGACACCTGCTATATAAGGCCACTCTGTCAAGACCAGGAGACGTAGCAGATCACAACACAGGGAAACAACCAAAATGAGGAAAAAAAGAAACCTGTCCCAAATGAAAGAACAGGATGCAATTCCAGAAAATGAACTAAGTGAAATGGAGGCAAATAATCTATCAGATGCAGAGTTCAAAACACTGGTTAAAAGGGTGCTCAATGAATTTACAGGAAGAATAAGTGAACTCCGTGAGAACTTACACAGAGAGATAGAAACCATAAAAAAGAGCCAGTTAGAAATAAAGAATACAGTAACTGACATGAAGAATATATTAGATTGCCCGGCCAGGGTGGCTCAGAGGTTGTGTGTTGACCCATGAACCAAGAGGTTGCCAGTTTGATTCCTGGTCAGGACACATGCCTGGATTGTGGGCTCAATCCCTGGTTGGGGGTGGGGGTGCAGGAGGCAGCCTATGGATGCTTTGCTCTTACATTGATGTTTCTCTCTCCCTAAAACTGATGTTTCTATCTCCCTCTCCCTTCCTCTCTGAAATCAATAAAAAATAAAAAAGACATAGGGTGTCTGAATGGATAAGAAAACCAGACCTTTACATATGTTGTCTACAAGAAACCCACTTCAGATCTAAAGACACACAGAGACTGAAAGTAAATGGATGGAAAACATATTTTATGCAAATCTACACTAATAAAAGAGTAAGATACAAAATGACCATACCTTCTCGATACCCACCAGCCAATCAGGAGTGAGTTTGCAAATTAATCCAACAAAGATGGCAGGTTAATTTGCATATGCAGGCACCGAGCAGCTGGGGGTGGGGTGGGACACTTGTGTTGTTGCCATGGCAATGATGCAGGCATTTCACACCATCCCAGGTGCTCTGGGCCTCTGGGCAGCATAGGAAGGCAGAAAGGTGTCTCTGGCTGGAGCCAAGGCAGTGCCGGCAGCCCGGGGAAGGAAGAGCTATTTTTGCACAAATCTTTGTGCATCGGGCCTTTAGTATAGACATAAAAAAAGATGGGGTAGCAACACTTTTATATCGGACAAAATAGTCTTTAAAACAGACTAAAAAGAACAACCTTTAATATATAATAATCAAGATATGGAAGCAACCTAAGTGTCTATGGATAGAAGAAAGAATAAAGAATCAGTGGTGTGTGTATATATATATGTGTGTGTGTGTGTGTGTGTGTGTGTATATATATATATACATAATATCCTATATAATAAAAGCCTAATATGCAAGTCCACCAAACGGTGGAACGACCAGTTGCTATGAGGCACACTGACCACCAGGGAGCAGATGCTCAACGCAGGAGCTGCCACCAGCCCACGGGCCCCAGGCCAGCCAAGGTGGGTACCAGGAGGGACCCTCTATCACTCTGCCAGTCACCCCACAGATTGGCCCTGATTGCTGGCCAGGCCTAGGGACCCTACCCATGCACAAATTTCATGCACCAAGGCCTCTAGTATATATATCTATAATGAAATATTACAAGGCCATAGGAAAGAATGAAATCTTACCATTTGTGACAACATGATTGGACTTAGAGGGTATTATGCTCAGTGAGATAGGTCAGACAGAGAAAGAAATATACCATGTGATTTCACTATAAGTGGAATCTAAAAAACAAAGTAAAACAGAAACAAACTCATAGACACAAAGACCATTTGACAGTTGCCAAATAGGAGGGGGTTTGGGGGACTGAGTGAAAAGGTGAAGGGATTAAGTACAAGTTGGCAGTTACAAAATAGTCATGGGGGTGTCAAGTACAGCATAAGGAATAGAGTCCGTAATATTGTAATAACTATGTATGGTGCCAGGTGAGCACTAGACTTATCTAGGGGATCACTTTTTAAAGTGTATGATTGTCTAACCACGCTGTTCTACACCTGAAACAGATGTAATATTGTGTGTTACCTGATACTGAAAAATAAAAAATGAAATAAAAGAATGATGAAGATGGTAAACTTTGTTACGTGTATTTTGCCACAATAAAAAAATTGGGAAAAATGCTTTGATCCTATCATATTTCACACCTCTTTTTCCAGACTTTGGAGCTCATGCAGCATATGAAGTACGTTTACCATAGGGCCTCATGACCAAACACAAATCAGATCTGCTTTTGTCAGGGAAACGTCTGAATTCATTATCATTTCAAAGCAGTATATTGTAGCCCGGTTGGCATGGTTCAGTGGTTGAGCATCAACCTGTGAACCAGGAGGTCACGGTTCGATCCCTGGTCAGGGCACATGTGTGGCTTACGGTTTACAGGCTCAATCCCCAGTGGGGGGCATGAAGGAGGTCACTGAGCAGTGCTTCTCTCTCATCATTAATGTTTCTATCTTTCTCTCCCTCTCATTCTCTGAAATCAGTAAAAAATATTTTTTATAAAATCGCTATATGGCATAGCTGAAACTAATGTAGCCAATATAAGTTTGTATACCAACTATACAAACTTAAAATTTTTAAAAATTAAACCTTAACATATTAAAACATATTTTGAGAAAAATTATTAAAGGAACTGAGAAACAAATTGAGGTGCGTCTTAGATCAAATGCCAAATGCAGTTAGACTGAAATGTTGCAGAATAAGGTATTTAATGGCTGCTGTTTCTCATTACATAAATTGCAGATGGGGCACAAATCTAGGAGGCGTGAGAGGGATGAGGGCGGGTCTGAGTCCCTAAGTGAAAATGAGCATGTTGTGCCCAGTTTGGGGGAATATTCAACTAAGATTTATTTATAGAAATCAGAAATACTCTTACTAGTCTTATTAGACATGATTAAAGTCATTTTATATATTTAGTGAAAAAAATGAGATAAAAGAATGGTGAAGATGGTATATACTGATCAAAAACTAATTGCTCAGGAAATCAGCATCCCATATAATAAAGAGCTAATATCCTAATTAGACCAGATGGTGGAACCTTAACATGTGCAGACCTGTACGGTTGGAGTGGGTTTGCTCTTGACATCATGTCCAGAGGATATGGTGACTTCCAGAACAACCAATGGGCGGGGGGTGGGGCCATGAGGCAGCTGGCGCTGTGAGGGCCAAGCCCCTTGTGCGAATTTCATGCATTGGGCCTCTAGTATATTAGATACATGAAATGGGAAATGATGGTTGATATTGAAGTAAGCATATGTGATGTGATTGGCTAACCAAATCTGAAAAAAATCACATTAAACCTATGTGGTAGGCTTGATCTCTCCTGTCTTAAAAAGTTTTATAGCCCGTGTGTGGGCCGGCCAATGGTGTATCTTAGAATACTAGTAAATATTGAGAAGAACAATACTGCTCGTCTGTAAGTAATGGGAGAGCTTTAGGTTTGCTCTGTTCTGGGCACCGGCCCCAGCCCTCCCCTAGCCCCTTCCAGGCCCTGCTGAGTTCAGAGCCTTTCTTCCCTAACTCAGCCATTGAAGCCAGCTTTTCCCAAACCAGAGCTTTGGGTTGTCCCACAGCTGTGTGCCTTGAAGTTTTCTTATTCCTGGAGCAGTGCAGGATGGGTGAGGGTTTGTTTTCCTTTGCTTATTGAAGGGAAATGCCTCAGGAGACGGTTCTCGGAGATTTGTGGAAGTTGACGTCTGGAGACTAATTCCCTTAAAAACCAGTGGTTTTATGTGTGCGGTCCCAGCAGCATCGGCTTCTCCTGGGAACTTGTAAAAATGCAAATTCTAGAGCTGCCAATTCCAGAACTTGGGCATCTAGGTGGCTGATGCCTGCCCAGATTTGAGAACCGTGCAGACCTGTATGGTTAGAGTGGGTTTGCTCTTGACCTCGTGTCCAGAGGATATGGCGATTCGCTTTTGTGTAAACATTAGGCATCTCATTTCTGTGTATTTTGGAACCAGTATAGTCCGTGTGCAGTTTTATGGAAGAGCACAGAATCTGTCCTGCCTGATGCAGGAAGGTCCCTGTTGCCAAGTGAGGAACAACAGCCAGAACCCTCACTCCAAACAAACAGGCGGTGTCTCTGGGTCCCTGGACAGTTCACCAGTGGGAGGTGACCTGGGGTCCTCTCCAGGCAGGTGGCCCAGAGCTCTGCAGGCAACTCTGTGGGTATCTGAGCCAGGCCAGGGCCGGGAGGCCAGGAAAGAGGGGCCTGGGCAATTCCCAGAGCAGGAAGAGTGTTTTGTAATCATCACCCGAGGATATGTTTTTTATTGATTTTTCAGAGAGAGAGAGAGAGAGAGAGAGAGAGAGAGAGAGAAGAGGAACTTCGATGTGAGAAATATCAATTAGTTGTCTCCTGTATGTGCGCCAACTGGGGTTTGAGTCCACAACCTAGGTATGTGCCCTGACTTGGATTCGAACCCACAACCTTTTGGTGTAGGGCTTGGTGCTCCAACCAATTGAGCCACCCGGCCAGGGCAGGGCCTTTTTCTTTCTTTTTTTCTGAAGAGAGACCTGCCCTGTCTTTGTGGCCAGTTCCAGAGCCTGTGCTCTGTCTCCCTGAGATTTGGGAATTATCGTTTTTACCAGGCTCCCCCACCTGTCTCTTTCTTCCTCTCTTTTTCTTCCTCCCTCCCTCCCTCCCTCCCTTCTTTCCTTCCTTTCTTCCTTCCTTCTTTTCTATTTTGCTTCCACTTCTGATCCTTTTGAAGTACAGCTACTTTTTTAAAAATGCAAATTATATTAAATCCTTGCTTAAAATTAAAATTGTCCCAGGACTTCCTGTGCCCGTAGGAATAAGTCCAGAAGTGTCAGCTGCCCTCGCCTCCCCTGCCTCCGAGTGTCTAAGCTGCTCAGGGCCGTGCTGATGTGGTCGCGGGCCTCAGACCCTGTGAGGAATGAGATAGGAGTTTTATTCCATCGGCTGTGCTTATAGCTAATTTTGATACTGCTTTCCCCTACAGCCTGAGCATGGCGCCTGTCCTGCTCTCAGGTTGTGTCGAGTCAGCTGTTCCCTTGCGGGCTCATGTAAGCTCTCTTAGGACTGGGGCCCTGATTGCCACTGTGTCCCAGGCCTTGTAGAAGCTCAGTAAACACTTACTAAACTTTGGTGCCCTTTCCCTGTTCACTTATGCCCGTATCTTGCGTTGTAGTTTGGGGCTGAGTTCCGAAGGTTCTCCTTAGACCGCCAAAAGCCTGGGAAGTTTGAGGATTTCTACCAGCTGGTTGTGCACACCCACCACATCGCCAACACCGAGGTAACCATCGGCTACGCAGACGTGCATGGCGACCTGCTGCCCATCAACAACGATGACAACTTCTGCAAGGCGGTCTCGAGCGCAAATCCCCTGCTCAGGGTCTTCATCCAGAAACGAGGTACTGCTTCCCTGGCCTGGCACTCATCTCAGAGATTTTCTTTGTTTGTCATGACAGAGCCTGACATTTTGTTTTCTTGCTGGTGGTAAGAGACGAAAGGAATTAACATTTGTTTGGTCAACATTACTTTATTAGAAAGGCCTAAGTATATCTAAACGGCATTTTCCACTATAGTGTTGACTTCTGATTTTTAAATACTGAGGAAAAAAGTAATATTGGTACTTTCAGTATTTTAACTGGAAGCAAGTTAATTCAGTAACGAAAAGGCCTTAGTCAGTAACCCAAGAATGAAACTTAAAGTTGCCAGGATGTTTTCCACTGTGTTTTTGGGGTTGGAAAATGATGTTAGTTTTAAATGGTTATTTTGGTTAACTTGAGCTCTGAAGACCTAGTTTTTGCTGTGACAACGTCAGAGCCACATTTTTTATTTGTTTTCGCTAAGTTTGGGAGAATAACATTTCAAAATTATATACCTTTGAACAACATGGGGGTTAGGGGTGCCAACCATCCTGCACTCAAAAATCCACGTACAACTTTTGACTCCATAGTGTGCTGCTATCCCTGGGCACTTACAGGGGATCCATTCCAGGATGCCCTGCTGGTACCAGAATCTGGGGATGCTCAAGTCCCCTCTGTAGGAGAGCCTGAGTCAGTGAATATGGTCAGCCCCCTGCATCCTCGAACTCCTAGCCACAGGTCAGAAACAGAGCAGGTGTTTATTGAAGGCCAGCCACCGGTATAGTGGACCCCCACAGGTTGTTCAAGGGTCAGCTGTACTAATGGAAAGAACCCCCTGCGGTGACACTTGATTTTCGGGAAATGGAAAAATGGCGTTTTAGGGTTGACTTGGTCATGACTGTCCCCCTTCTCCGAGGGCACCTTCTATCACATGTGAGCACTGGGTGCCCTTGAAGAACAGAGGCCTCGGGGGACCTGCAGCCCATGTGTGTGCTACTGTGGCTTTGATCTCAGCAGGAGGGGACAGGTCCTGGTCTCTGGATAAGGGCAGAGCCTAAGCACCCACTAAAAGTGGCAGCCACAGCCACGAGTGCAGGAGAGGTCCTCGGGG